>CM073143.1:44223745-44509369 GCA_037039145.1 Fundulus diaphanus
TTCATGGCTTCCTGACATTTGTCATCCCAGTGAAAAACAGTGTCTTTCTGTGTGAGTTTATGGAGTGGGTCAGCATGCCGGGCATAATCTTTGACAAAGCGCCGATAATAACCAGTCAGTCCCAGGAACTGTCTGACCTGTTTCACTGTGGATGGTGGCTGGAAATCAATGACATCTTTGATTTTATCATGGTCAGGTTTTATGCCTGCGGGTGTGATGCGATAACCCAAAAATGTGAACTCACTCAGACAGAACTGACACTTTTTCAGTTTTAACGTGAGGCCAGCTGCTCCCAGTCTGATCAGGACCTCCTCCAAATCTTTCAAGTGCTGCTCGAATGAGGGAGATGCCACCACGATGTCATCAAGGTACACCGCACATGTTTTGTAGATCAGGCCTGCTAACACAGGATTCATGAGCCTTTGAAATGTCGCTGGCGCATTGCATAAGCCGGACGGCAGCACACGGAACTGGTAGAGGCCACAGTGAGACACAAAAGCCGTTTTTGGTCGGGACTCGTCTGAAACGGCAACTTGCCAATATCCTCGAGCCAAATCCAGGGTTGAAATGTACTTTCCCCTAGCCAGAAAGTCGAGGGATTGGTCAATTCGTGGTAAGGGATAAGAGTCCTTTTATGTGACTTGGTTTAAACCCCTATAGTCCACACGGAATCTTGGATCAGAACCAGGTCTATTCACAATACCCACTGGAGCAGCCCATGGACTGGTAGAGGGTTCGATTATGTTGTCTTCCAGCATTTGTCGCACTTGATCCTCAATCAGCCGCTTTTTGGTTGGAGATGAGCGATAAGGAGGAAGATTTATGGGCTTGTCGGTTCCGGTATTTATCACATGTTCTGCCATTGAAGTGTGTCCAAGGTGTCCATCAAAAGTGGAGCTGTGGCGGGAAAGAAGATCATATAGATCTGATTTTTGCGTTTCCTCTAGGCTCGCCTCGGCCACTTTTGACTCTATGGTGTCTGACAAAATGTTCAGAGACATAACAGTCTGTTTAATAGGAAACAGTTCAAGGTTGTGTTCCTCATTTTCATCCAGGGCAGGGCAGGGACTGTCGTCAATAAAAACTGTCCTTGTCGGTATGTGCATGGTTATTGAGGCTCTCATCATAAAATCCATCCCTAATATGAAAGGGGAAGACAGGTTATGGATGATGGCAAAGCGTTGATAAAAGCGCTTGTTCATAAAGCCGATACTCAGCCAAGCCACACCCTCTGGAAGGCAAGGGGCGTTGTCCGCTAGGCTCACTGGCGGCCCCTGCCACTGACATACCTTCTGCGGACAAACCCCATTGAGATTAATGAGATCTGCACGTACAGCTGAAAGTGAAGCGCCTGTGTCCAGAGTCGCCTCGGTGCAGGTTCCATTAAAGTTCAGCTTAGTCTTAAATGGAGTGTTCCAGGCAGCATTAGACTCATTGTCCTCCACATGACCAAGGATGTGGAGTGTATTTGCAGAAAGTTGAGGCTCAGTTAACGTCTGGAGGGAGGATTGCCTCGACGAAATATCCTCCCCCCCTTGAAGTTTCCCAACGGCCTTTGGGGTGCTGCATCTACAGGTGGGCTGGAGTTTCCATTGTTTGTTTCAGCCTCAGGTGTATCAAAGGACGTAGTGGGAGTGGTCTCATTATGGAACCGAGCCGACATGTGCTGTTGACTATGGTCCTGATTACAGGCAGGACACGTTCTCAATGTATATCCAGGGTTTGAGCACTTATAACAGCGTGGCTCAGCTCTCTGCTGCTTCCAATGTCTTTTTTGAAGATTCTGGTGGCTATCAGGTCCTAGTACAGCATGCAATTCATGAGCCCTGAGCAGCAACTCCATCACAGAAGATACAGGCGAGCCATACAGAGCCACCCTGTATCTTTCAAGTGAATGTTTACATATTAATTGAATACGCTCTTTTTCAGGTGGTGGGCTACTTAGCTTATTAAACTCACTCAACATGTGAGCTACAAATGTCGGTAGTGGTTCATCATCTGAATGGACACGGTCAGGTATGCCTCTGAGAATTCTTTCCTGGTTGTCAGTGGGCAGAAAGACTGTTCGGAAAAGTTGGCAGAAGTGCACCCATGAGCTAATGTGTGAACGAAGGGCATTAAACCACTTACTAGGCTCTTTCGTGAGAAAATTGGGCAACTCATTCAGAATCTGGACATCAGTTAAGTTCAGAGTGGACTTGTATGCTGACACAGCTTGTAACCAGTCCTCTGCCTGCACTTCACCATCCCCAGCGAATACTGGTGGTTCCAGCTTGGCGTGATGTAGTGCAGCAGCAATCACTCTTGTGGTGTTGGTTAGCTCAGCTGAATGAGTCTGTAGGAAAGAGCTATGCAGGTCCCTCTGAGTTTCAGGATAAGGGCATGTGTCATTGGAACGCCTCGCACTGATATTCACAGGAGGTACATATGGTGTTGAGGTGGCCACAGGAGCTGCTGGAAACTGTCGTGCAGAAGGTCCACCAGACTCACAGGAATTAACCTTATCCAGATGATTCAGCATTTTCTGTTGCAGGGACAACGTGTTTTGAAGGACATCCCTCAGCTGCTTGACATCATCTTTTAATTCTTGTACCTGCCGACATAGGTCTGGAGCTCTCTGCTGCGGCGGTATAGATTGAAGAGAGTCAATATCCATGTCGGAGTCAAAAACAGAAAAATCCGATTCAAATGCCATTTTTGTTTCTTTAACCTTTATGGTAGAGTCCAAAAAATGATGCAATATTCACACCAAAAACACTCGGGAGCATGAACAAAATTGTTTGTTTTCTTCAATGTTCAGTCCGTTTTACTTTTATTTCTATGTCAGCACTGGCAGTAGGGCTCATAGGCCAGGAAACATCCAAATATAAAATATGATATCTTCTTAAACAGAGAAACAAACGAGCCCACGCGGATGTCTTGCTCTCGCTGCCACTGCTGTGCAGCACGGTCTGTCCGTATCCATCCGCTGGTCAACGAGTCAAAATCCACAAAATAGTCCGTATGATTTAAAGGAGAAGTCCGGTCAAAATCAGAATTCAAACTGCTGAAAGTACTTTAAATATAAAACTACTACATACTGTGCAAAAAATTATGTTTTTTTAATTAAGAATAATTCTCATTTAATCATGTTTATGTGGAGGAATCCATCTTGGTCAAGAATAGTACTGTCACCTCCCATTTTTTGACGTCACTCGGCGGACCCGCTGTTGAGCAAGTTTCAACGCTCTGTTTGTCACGGCGCACTATTTTCCAAGATGGCGACGACTGGTGCTCTGTACGAAGCAGAGAGTGATGAAGTACTTAGTGACAGTGATGAGAGTTCCGTGGAGTCATCATCATCTGATAGCGATATGGATGTTTTAGAAGAGTTTCTTGACAGAAACCGGACTTTTGACGGAATCCAGCCGTACCTATTTCCATTGCAAACTCAGTCGGGTCCTACAGTATATATATACACGCGTAGGTGTGTGTGTGTGTGTGTGCGCGCGCTCCACGCAACACGGCCTTGCCGGCGCTACAGCGGAGCGCACACACACACACACACAGCGGAGGAGAGATCGCGCAGAAGTGACTTAAGTTATATATTTGCCCCCTAGTAAATAGGGCAGGTGGTCATTATTGTATAAATAATAAAATATAAAAGCATTCCAGCATATGCTGGGCGGAGCACGGCTTTGCCGGCGCTGCAGCGGAGCGCGCACACACACACACACACACACACAGCGGAGGAGAGATCGCGCAGAAGTGACTTAAGTTATATATTTGCCCCCTAGCAAATAGGGCAGGTGGTCATTATTGTATAAATAATAAAATATAAAAGCATTCCAGCACATGCTGGGTGGAGCACGGCTTTGCCGGCGCTGCAGCGGAGCGCACACACACACACACACACACACACACACACACACAGCGGAGGAGAGATGGCGCTGAAGTGACTTAAGTTATATATTTGCCCCCTAGCAAATAGGGCAGGTGGTCATTATTGTATAAGTATTAAAATATAAAACCATTCCAGCACATGCTGGTCGGTAACCATCCCCGTAACTTCTAAATTAGAAATTTAAAATTTAAAAATAACTTACTGAAAATCCTCGCCCTCATGTCATGTTCAAAACATTTTTCTTCGAAATGGTTGCTGCATATGACGTGTTTTCTCTCTGGCCAGAAGTTAGATGGCAAATCCGCTCTCTTCAAGTTGGCAATCCAGCGATGAGCCCGGTGGCTCATGAATCGGGAAGTTGAAATAAGATATGTTTTTTCCACTTTTACCAGTTGTGTTGGAACATCCGATGGCGATGCACGTGGGCATTGTTGCTTCAGCAATAGCTCTTGTGAATGTCAGTGGTGAAGTCCTCTGGAAATCCGAAATAATTATTGATGATCGCAGCTGTGTAGAACGGCTCCTATTGACTTTGCATGGAAAGCGGAGAGAAATGCTGTCGCCGCTTCCGTTTTTCTACGTCGCAGGATGTGATGTCAAACGCCCCTTACTGCCCAAATATGGGCAGTAATGTCAGCCCCCATACACAGTGATTCAGACGACAATTTATGTTTTTATTTTCTTATTGATTAAAGATAAGTTCATTAAATAACCACGAACGTATTAGTTTTAGTTATAGCTAATGATACCCTGATTTTTCCTTGTTGACCGGACTTCCCCTTTAACTTCACTGAACAATAAACCACAAAACTCACCCAGTCCTCAGCAATTGTGAGTTCCTTCAGTTAACATGCGTTGGTCTTGTCATTTAAACATAACCTCTTCAGCAGACTAGCAGGCGCAGAGCTCTCAGGAATTAAATCCGACCGGGACAGCTCATCACGACGTCCAGGGATATGCGGGCAATGAACGCTTCCAGCAAACTTTAACACTGATCACGACATATTCCGCTCAGAAACTGTATCCACCCCGTGAAACAGACATCTACAAGGAACCCGTTAGCAATCACCTCTAGTCCAAAGCTGAATTGATATCCTCGAGGGAAAAGGTCCAAAATACGTTCGGGCGCCAATTGTGGCGGTGCGGTGGGAGGCTGGAGGAGTTAGTAGTGGGGTTAGCCACTCTAACTCAAAACAGCAGGACGCACAGTTGAAGTTCTCCACACCTCTTCTTTATTGTCACTCATAATCTTCTCTCCGTACACGGGGAAGATTAGTTCTTCCTCTGTCCCTCTTACAACCAAGGAAAAAAGGGAATAGGCGCCCCCTTGTGGTGGTACCTATTCATAACGGAGTTCTCCACCCCCAAAAGAGGGTTCCATTATAGTAGATCTTTATCGGATAATGCTGTATCAAAACTTAAAGAGTCTGTCCCCTTTTTAATATCCTCCGTATTGCAGAAATGCCCTGTAGATGGCAGCAATGTTGTTTCTTCCAATTCACAAATAGATGTCTTTGTAAACGGTATGACTTTGTCATTGCGTTCTGCATTAGACAATGTAGCTCCCTTGAAAAAGAAGGTGATTATTCACAGGAAGCTGGCTCCTTGGTTTAATTCAGAGCTGCATTCCTTGAAGCACAATGTTAGGAAATTGGAGAGAAAATGGCGCTCTACACACCAAGAGGAATCCTACCTAATCTGGAGGGACAGTCTATTGTTGTATAACAAGACCATTCGCAGAGTTAGAGCAGCATATTTTTCATCATTAATTGAGGAGAATAAGAATAATCCTAGATTTCTCTTCAATACAGTTGCCAAACTTACTCAGAGCCACAGCTCTGTTGATCCAGCCATCCCCTTAGCTCTTAGTAGTAATGATTTTATGGGATTCTTCATAAATAAAATTGATTCCATTAAAAATAAAATAATTGGCATCCTCCCAAACATGATTACCTCGTCCTCAGTAAGTGAGGCAGCATTGGAGGAATCCTTAGAACCTGCGCAGTGTCTGAACTGTTTAAAAGCAGTAGAGCTTTCTGAGCTATCTAAAATTTTAGCTTCATCTAAACCTTCTACCTGTATGTTAGACCCAATCCCAACCAAGTTGTTTAAGGAGGTATTCCCTCTGATCAGTGGTCCTATTTTAGACATGATTAATCTATCCTTAGTAAATGGATATGTACCACAGGCTTTTAAAGTAGCTGTTATTAAACCTTTACTTAAGTAAAGGTTTCTTAAACCTTTACTTAAGAAACCTTCTCTTGATCAAGATGAGCTACCATCCATCTGGCTTTCCAACGTTCGCTCACTGGACAACAAAATGGACGATTTACAACTCGAGCTCTCTGCAAAGAGGGAGTTTAGAGACTGCTGCGCTCTCATTCTGACCGAAACATGGCTCACCTCATCAATCCCGGACAACGCCGTTAGCCTGGAGGGGCTCGCTACTTTCCGCGCCGACAGACAAACAGAACTCTGCGGTAAGTCCCGAGGTGGAGGACTCTGCGTTTACATCAATAACTCCTGGTGTAAAAATGCTAGATTAGTCACAAGTTTCTGCTCTCCGGACATTGAGCTTCTGACTGTTAGCTGCAGACCATTTTATCTGCCTAGAGAGTTCACTGTTGTTATCATCGCAGCGGTTTACGTCCCTCCCAGCGCTAATACTAAAGATGCTATGGGTGTTCTCTATCGGACTATCTCTGAGCTGCAATCTGCACACACAGAGGGGGTTTTCATCATTGCTGGGGATTTTAACCAGGCAAATATGAAAACTGTTCTCCCTCATTTTTACCAACACGTGGATTTTGCAACTCGGGGAGAGAACACTCTAGACTTAGTCTACACAAATATAAAAGGAGCATTCAGAGCAGCCCCCCGCCCCCACCTGGGCTCTTCAGATCACCTTTCCGCGATGCTATTCCCAGCATACAGGCCCCTGCTGATCAGAGCAAAACCAACAGCGAGGCAGGTGAGGGTGTGGACTGAGGGAGCAATGGAGGCGCTCCAGGACTGTTTTGAGTGCTCTGACTGGAACATGTTCAAAGCTGCTGCAACTTATGAGGACAAGATCAACATTGATGAGTACGCCATGACTGTGTCAGCCTACATCAACAAATGCATTGAGGACGTCAGCACCACCAAGACCATCATCACCCGAGCCAACCAACGACCCTGGATTACTGCGGAGGTCCGTCAAGCGCTAAAAGCACGGAACTCAGCCTTCAAGTCTGGTGACAAGGAGGCACTGAGGACAGCGAGAGCCAACCTGAACCGTGCCATCAGGTTAGCTAAGCGGAACCACAGTCAGAAAATCCAGGAGCTTTTCCATGACGCCAGCAACACCAGGAGCATGTGGAAAGGCATCCGGGCGATCACTGAATACAACACCCCCTCCCCCCCGGTGGGTGAAGTTGATGCTGACTTCCTCAATGGACTAAATAACTTCTTTGGGAGGTTTGAGGCACTAAACAGCACACCAGCAGTGAAGGCTGTTCCCCATCAGGAAGAGGAGGTCCTCTGCCTTGACACCGCCGACGTGTGGAAGACTCTGAGGAGAGTCAACCCGCGGAAGGCCCCAGGCCCCGACAACATACCTGGGCAGGTGCTCAAGGAGTGTGCAGGTCAGCTGGCTGGTGTCCTCACAGACATTTTTAACACCTCGCTGGACCAAGCCATAGTGCCAGCATGCTTCAAGTCTGCCTCCATCATTCCGGTGCCAAAGAAACCTCAAGTCACCTGTTTCAATGACTACCGGCCTGTTGCACTGACTCCCATCATGATGAAGTGCTTTGAAAGGCTGGTAAAGGAACACATCGTCTCCAGTCTCCCCCCAACACTCGACCCGTTCCAGTTTGCCTACCGACGGAACCGCTCCACTGAGGACGCCATCTCCTCCGCTCTTCACCTGAGCCTGGCACACCTGGAGGAGAAGAACACGCACGTGCGGATGCTGTTCCTGGACTTCAGTTCAGCGTTCAACACCATCATCCCACAACATCTGGTGGGAAAACTGGAGCATCTGGGCTTCAACACACCCCTACGAAACTGGCTGCTAGACTTCCTCACCAACAGACCTCAGTCAGTCCGGGTCGGACAGAACACCTCTGATGTCATCACCCTCAGCACGGGCTCCCCTCAGGGCTGCGTCCTGAGCCCCCTGCTGTTCACCCTGATGACACACGACTGCGTCCCCAGGTCCACCACCAATCACATCGTGAAGTTTGCAGACGACACAACGGTGGTGGGCCTGATCAGAGACGACAACGACCAGGACTACAGAGAGGAGGTGGAGCAGCTGGTGGGCTGGTGCAGAGACAACAGCCTGATCCTGAACGTGGAGAAGACGAAGGAGATCATCGTCGACTTCAGGAAAAACCGGCCTCACCATGCTCCACTGCTCATCAACAACTCAGCGGTGGAGGTGGTTAGCAGCACCAAGTTCCTGGGGGTGCACATCACGGACAACCTCACCTGGACTGTGAACACCACGTCACTGGTGAAGAGGGCACAAAAGCGACTGTACTTTCTGCGGAGGATGAGGAGAGCCCACCTGCCCCCGCCCATCCTCACGACCTTCTACAGAAGCACCATAGAGAGTATTCTGACCAGCTGTCTCTCTGTGTGGTGTGGAGGCTGCAGTGCCTCCGACTGGAAGAACGTGAGGAGAGTGGTGAGGACAGCAGAAGGGATCATCGGGGCTCCTCTTCCCTCCATTAAAGACATTTCATCGCAGCGCTGTGTGTCTCGAGCCCGTAACATCCTCAGGGACCCCTCACACCCCCACCATAGATTATTCTCCCTGCTGCCCTCTGGAAAGAGGTTCCGCAGCATCCGCTGCAGGTCCACTAGGTTCTGCAAAAGCTTCTTCCCTGCTGCCATCAGACTGTTGAACTGCTGAACTGCTGAAGTATAAAAACTGTGTACCACACTCGACTCGCTGATTTGCACATTTGCACATTTGCACATTGTATTGTATCCTGCAAAATTGCTGCTGCACCTTACCAGGAAACGTACTGCAAAACTGTGTACAATGCAACTGTCTACTTTTAAATCACTGATGCACCTTACTGCATATTTGTTTACATTTGTTTTACATTGCTTACATTTCAACTGCCTACTGTTCACTGCTGCACTTTATCCGGAAGTCAATTGAAACTTATCCTGTAAGTGACTGCGATTTATCACTGCACTTTATCCTGTACTGTAATTCACCGCAAGGTACCCTGTAGAGTTACTGCAATCTTTCTGAGCTGTGTGAAAACGAAATTTCGTTCTGTATGCACTCTGTGTATACAAAATGACAATAAAGAAAGTCTAAGTCTAAGTCTAGTAAACTACAGACCTATATCTAATCTTCTTTTCTTATCTAAAATTCTTGAGAAAGTAGTTGCTAATCAACTTTGTGAACATTTACAAAGTAATGACCTACTTGAGGAGTTTCAGTCAGGCTTTAGAGCTCATCATAGCACTGAAACAGCTCTGGTGAAGGTCACCAATGATATTCTCATGGCCTCAGATAATGGACTTGTGTCTATACTTGTCCTGTTAGATCTCAGTGCTGCATTTGATACAGTTGATCACAATATTCTCCTACAAAGACTTGAGCATACTGTAGGGATTAAGGGAAAAGCATTAGGCTGGTTTAAATCTTATCTGTCGGACAGATTCCAGTTTGTTCATGTTAATAATAAATCTTCTTCAAACTCTAGGGTCACCTGTGGAGTACCACAGGGTTCAGTCCTTGGACCAATTCTATTTACTATATATATGCTTCCAGTTGGCAAAATTATCAGACAGCATGGGATTAATTTCCACTGTTATGCTGATTACACTCAGCTATATTTATCCATAAATCCTGATGAATCCAATCAGTTACTTCGACTGCAGTCATGTCTTGATGACATCAAAAGCTGGATGACTTTAAATTTCCTGCATTTAAATTCTGACAAGACAGAAGTTGTAATCTTTGGGCCAGAGTCCTCAAAAAATAAACTTCTTAATCAATCACTTAATCTGGATGGCATTAACTTGGCCTCTGGTAATAAAGTTAAAAACCTTGGTGTTGTTTTCGACCAAGACATGTCATTTAAATCCCATATTAAACAGGTTTCCAGAGTTTCCTTTTTTCACCTCCGGAATATCGCCAAAATTAGAAACATTCTGTCCAGGGGTGATGCTGAAAAACTAGTCCATGCATTTGTGACTTCAAGGCTGGACTATTGTAATTCTTTACTATCAGGAAGTCCACAAAATGCAGTTCGAAGTCTTCAGCTGATCCAAAATGCTGCGGCAAGAGTTCTGATGAAAATCAACAAGAGGGATCATATTTCTCCAATTTTAGCTTCCCTTCATTGGCTTCCTGTTAAATCAAGAATAGAATTTAAAATTCTTCTTTTAACGTATAAAGCCCTTAATAACCAAGCTCCATCATATATCAGAGCTCTGATTACCCCGTATGTTCCTAACAGAGCACTTCGCTCTCAGACTGCAGGTCTGCTGGTGGTTCCTAGAGTCTCTAAAAGTAGAATGGGAGGCAGATCCTTTAGCTATCAGGCTCCTCTCCTGTGGAACCAACTCCCAGTTTTGGTCCGTGAGGCAGACACCCTATCTATTTTTAAGACTAATCTTAAAACTTTCCTTTTTGACAAAGCTTATAGTTAGAGTGGCTCATGTTACCCTGAGCTATCTCTATAGTTGTGCTGTGATAGGCCTAGGCTGCTGGAGGACATCAGGGTCTAATTTTCTCACTCTACTGATTTCTACTGTTCTTCATTCTACGGTTCTCCAGTTTTGCATTGTATTACATTGAAATGACTGTCGTCATTTCAGCTTTTAACTTTTTGCTCTCTCTCTTTTTCTTCATAGTAGGTACACCTGGTCTGGCGTTCTGTTAACTTTGACATCATCCAGAGAAGACGGCTCACCCGTTACTACCATCTAATGTAGAACAGATTACTAGATCAATTTGTGCTTCTGTGCTTTTTGTCTGTCTTGTTGTGTCTCTGCTCTGTCCTCTGTAACCCCAGTCGGTCGAGGCAGATGACCGTTCATACTGAGCCCGGTTCTGCCGGAGGTTTTTTTTTCCCGTTAATGGGTGGTTTTTCTTCCCACTGTCGCTTCATGCTTGCTCAGTATGAGGGATTGCAGCAAAGCCATGTACAATGCAGACGACTCTCCCTGTGGCTCTACGGTTCCCCAGGAGTGAATGCTGCTTGTCGGGACTTTGATGCAATCAACTGGTTTCCTTATATAGGACATTTTGACCAATCTGTATAATCTGACCCAATCTGTATAATATGATTGAACTTGATTTTGTAAAGTGCCTTGAGATGACATGTTTCATGATTTGGCGCTATATAAATAAAATTGAATTGAATTGAATTGAATAACGAGGAACTAAGCGGTATAATAAATGTTACAAGATATTGCACCACATCTGTTTATATGTGCTAATCTCTCCTGGGGCTATATTTATCCACAAAAAGGACCATCAAAACATCATCAGCATGGAGGCTTGGTGTATATAACCTTATTTTATCATGATCAAACAGTTTTTGGTCTTTTTTTAAGCATGTAATGTGGCTATATACCTTTAAGTATCAATATTGACAGCAACTTAGGTAAGAGTGAAAAGATGAGAATTTGAGAAATTTAGAAATTCTACATCAGATTTGCTTGTAATTTGTTAGCTAGCATCTCGGATTGTTCTACTGTCATGCTGAAGTAAAGTTATTCACTGAAAGTGTCACTTGATTTGTGTAAAGCTGTGGATTTGGCGGGGTCCTTGAGGCACTACATTGGAGGTCTGAGAGATCAGTTTGAGTCCCAAGCCAAGGGTCTGTCGCCAACAGTTTCACATGTTTACAAAGACGGCACTCAAAGACAAAAAAACAAACAAACAACAAAAGCATTTTTTGGAGAAAGTGTCAGTTCAGAAGTTGAGTCATCAGCTCACCAGAAATTCTCCACAAGTGTCCCCCTTACCTGGGGGAAAGGTGAATAACTTTTTAGAACTACCTAGTTACAATGACTGAGGCTGTACTGAGGGGTGGGGAACAGATAGTTTACAGCCTCAGTTGTCAACAAAGATACACATCTGAGTAATCACGTTCAGTCAGCACATAATCTTGTAGCTGAGTCTTCTTGTTTCAGGAAGGGAAGAAACAGAGTCTCTTCTGTTTCTTCACAGGGACATGATTAATCTATCATGTGAGTAATATGATTATATCAGAAGCTTACATTACTACATCATAACAAGATAAATCGATTAATGAAGTATAAACATTAATCTCAACAGTTTTACTGTAATTTTTTTCAACTTATGGACACTACACTACAGATGAAGATGATCAATGATTATATTAGACAAAGTGATTTTGAAAAAATCCATATTGGCAAAATGCTGGCAGAGTTCATTGTAGCTTCAGACATGACGATTGGAGAAAGAAGATTCATGGACAATGCTGGTCCTGGAAAGATGTTGTGCTTCTGAATTCAGACATGGGGACTGAAAATGGACAACTAATGGCAAGGACTAAGACTGAGGCATCGGAGAACCTTCAATGGACCCGTTAGCAACAGAAACAAAGATGAGTTTGGCAGACACACCTTCGGCATTTCACTTCAGATTTTCTTTTACACAATTAAAAACAAAACACACATTAGAAAAACACATTGATTGATGTGTTTAGGTGAAAACTTTTAAAGAGGAACCTTTAGGATACAATAAGCTTTGTTAAACACAATGTGCATGAGGAGAAATAGGGGACACCGCTAAAAGAAAATTATTTTGCACCAAAATGTTCATTTATGCGATGAAAGCATAGAGCAACTTAATAAATAATGTGAACATAATCAGGTTTGACAACGTATAAATATTGGTAATTGAAGCAACAAAGTGTGATACATACAGGGGCCATTTAAACTTTAAAAGAAAGTGGGTAAGAAAAATACACGCAATTCAGGATGATATGGGGAAAAATAAATGTACATAAATGAGCAATAAATATGAACGAGAAAAATCTGTGGGTGGAAAAATTGAAGTGGGCATTACATCAGCAATTAATAAGATAAATCCCTGTGGCTCTACGCTTCTCCAGGAGTTAATGCTGCTTGTCGGGACTTTGATGACATTTTTGACCAATCTGTATAATCTGACCCAATCTGTATAATATGATTGAATTTAACTTTGTAAAGTGCCTTGAGATGACATGTTTCGTGAATTGGCGCTATATAAATAAAATTGAATTGAATTGAATTAAATAAATCAATGAATGAACGAGTGAGTAAATACATTTTTCTATATAAGCAGAATAAACTCTGAACCTTTGCGCTCCCTACTGATGCGTAGGAGAAATTGCGAACACCGTGTTTACTGAATATCTTGAAGTAAGTAGAGGTGCAAATAAGACCTATCTCCTTTAGGTGCGGGTTTTTTGAATCCCGTTTTTGGACTAATGTTCTGTCTCAGATTGTTCTCAGTTTTTCATGTTTGGATTTACTCACCTGCCTGGACGTCGTGTTCGAAGAACCAGATCCACAGAATCCCTGCCGCTCAGATTTTGCTCTGGCACCTCCACTCAGACTCCCTTGATGTTACCAAGCCGGGCCTGAGATCCCCTTCCCTGGATTCTTCTGGTTCACTCGTACTCTCTGGTTACTCCATCTGCTCCTCTCGTCTGCTGTGGTGCGCTCCGGATCCCTCGCCAGCTTACCATCTGTCAGCCCTCCAGTCGCTACCACCTACGTGCTACGATCACAGAGTTTCCTCGTCATTACTCTCCCCGGATAGGTCAACCCTGTTAAATGGTAAGCGGCGTAGCTTCTGGTACTTTCCCCTGGTTCGCTCATTCGTAAAGTTACTACTACTCCTTTCCGCAGTCGCTCCAGTACTGACGTTCAGACCTCGCCCGAGCCACACGCTGTGTCTCTTCCTGCAGCCTGAACCTTTAAATAAACATCTTAAAACTGTGCCTGTCTTCCGTCTGTATCTGCATGTGGGCTAAACACTTTAAAACAATGACAGAAGAACACTCTGGCCAGCAAAGCCCAGCAGATGCATTTGATCGGCAGTAAGCCGCACAGCAGGAGCAATTACAATCGCTCGGTCTAGCAGTTAATTCGACACACGAACAATTACAGCTGGTAGCCGCTCAGCTTAGCCAGCTAACGGCGTCCTTTGCTTCCGCATTTACTCAGCCTGTCACTCAGGCATATAGCTCTCCGCCCCCTGCTACTCTGACAGCTGAAGTCTCCGGTCAGACCCCGCTCTCCGAGAACTCGTCACCGAGTCCTGAGATATTCTCAGGAGACATTGGAGATTGTGGGGGGTTTTTGTTTCAGTGTAACCTCGTCTTTAATCGTTCCCCCTGAACTTTCTCCACCGATCAGGCCAAAATTTAATTTGTGTTACGTCTTTTAACCGGAAGAGCCCACAGATGGGCAGAAGCTCGTTTCCCGGAATGTCAGTCATTCGGATGCACCTTCCAGGAGTTTATCACCGAATTTAAGACGGTTTTTTCAGCCGAATTGGATCCGGTACAGCAGTCTCGTTCCCTACTCTCTTTAAAGCAGCGTGGACGGCTTGTCTTAGATTTTTCAGTTGAATTCCGTACTTCTCCGCAGCCGCTGGGTGGGAAGCCACGCCGTTAAAGGCAGTCTTTTTTCAAGCTTTGGACGAAAGTTTAAAGGATGAATTAGCTAGAGTTGAGGAGCCAAGCACGTTCGAGGATTTTGTCGCGTTAGCCATTCGGCTCGATTCCCGGTTACGTAGCAGAAACCGGGGCCGAACGGATAGACCTCTACGGCCTCTGGGATCGACGGTACAGGGAGTTGGTTCTCAGCGGCCGGTAGTAACGCCCCCATCACTCCCCGAACCCATGATGATTGGTCGAGTCCACCTAACGACAGAGGAACGTTCACAACGGTTCTCTGAGAATCAGTGTTTATACTGTGGTGGTGAGGGGCATTTTGTGAGGTCTTGCCCAGTGCGACCACACACTATCACAATATCCGTCACCTGTAGTGGGGAAGACGGTGGACCGTTGTGTTATTTCCTCCCCAAAGATATGTAAGGATCCGACTCCGTCTCGTTTCTGTCTCCCGGTAACGTTAGGTTTTGATCATGATATTATTAATGTTTCAGCATTAGTCGACCCGGGGTCTGATTTTAATTTGATAGACCAAGGATTGGTAAACCAGCTCCGTATTCAGACCGAGCCGTTATCCGCGTCTCTTCAAGTCTCCGCGCTAGATGGAGGAGAGTTGCTTCTCATCACTCATCAGACTAAGCCTCTAGAGGTTATAATGTCCGGTAATCATCGGGAACAGCTTTTGTTTTTTGTTTTTCCCGTTAAGCACTCCCCTGTTTTTTTAGGACTGGCTTGGTTATCTGTTCATAATCCCCATTTAAACTGGGCTGAATCCCGTTTAGAATCCTGGCCATTTACAATGCCTACAGTCCGCGCAGCCAGTTTCTCATCCCTCTAACCACTCCACGGAAACGGAGGATGTTATCGACTTAACCCGTGTTCCCGAGCAGTATCACGACCTACGTCTCGTTTTTAGTAAGAGTCGAGTGTGCTCACTTCCTCCGCATCGCCCATACAATTGCACCATAGATCTGTTACCAGGGACTCTGTTACCCTCCAGCCGACTCTACAACATCTCGAGGTCTGAATGTCAGGCGATGGAGAAATACATTGGTGAGTCCCTTTCGGCTGGGTTAATCCGCCCTTCCTCCTCTCCTTTAGGTGCGGGTTTCTTTTTTGTGGGAAAGAAGGATGGATCCCTCCGGCCGTGTATCGACTGAGGGCTAAATCAGATAACGGTTAAGAATAAGTACCCGCTTCCCCTGTTGTCCTCTGCCCTAGAACCAGTCCAGAATGCTGTCATATTTACCAAACTTGACTTGCGTAACGCTTACCATGGACCGCGGAACGCATTTCAAATTGGTCGGGCCCATCAGGCAATACTCACAATACCACTACCCATCACATACGCACGCGCCCGCATACACATAAAACACCAGCATCCCCTTGATCACGCAACTGATTTGTGTCACATGACACAAGACAAGCCAATCCATTTTTAGACACCAGAATTTATTGCTTTCTCATAGGCTGTGGTCCCTGAGCATGATAAATGTGTCTGCCATGTTATAATTAAAATCGGCACCGAATTTTATTTAACTTTTTTTCTGACGTTCCAGCACACACGCCCTGGATTTATTTCCACTTACAATCATTATATTACCGGCCCTACCCGTTCCGCGGTCCGTGACACCATTTGGTTTGGGTTCGACAGGGAGATGAATGGAAGACGGCTTTTAAGACCTCGCTGGGTCACTTTGAATACCAGGTTATGCCTTTTGGTTTATGTAACGCTCCGTCCGTTTTCCAAGCGTTGGTAAATGATGTCCTACGGGATTTTCTGAAAGTTTTTGTGTTCGTCTATTT
The DNA here is from genome assembly GCA_037039145.1 of Fundulus diaphanus. Classification (NCBI taxonomy): domain Eukaryota; kingdom Metazoa; phylum Chordata; class Actinopteri; order Cyprinodontiformes; family Fundulidae; genus Fundulus; species Fundulus diaphanus. Next base: position 44,240,087 of record CM073143.1, read on the forward strand.
AGACGATATATTTATTTACCCTAGCGATCTCGAGCAGCACCACCAACATATCTGATTAGTTCTACAACGCCTCTTAGAGAACCGCTTGTTTGTTAAAGCCAAGAAGTGCGAATTCCACCAGAGCTCTGTTTCTGTTCTCTGCCTCATTTTAGAAGGTGGACAAGTTAAATCCGATCCTGACAAGATAAAGGCAGTAGTAGAATGGCCTACACCAGACTCCAGGAAGCAGCTGCAACGATTCTTGGGTTTTGCTAATTTCTACAGACGCTTCATAAAGAATTACAGTCAAATAGCATCCCCATTACACGCATTAACATCCACTAAGGTCTCGTTCGTCTGGGGTCCTGAGGCGGAAGCCTCTTTTTCTAAGCTTAAGAGTAGATTTTCTCAGGCACCCATACTCATTCACCCCGATCCAGCTAAACAATTCACCCTTGAAATAGACACATCAGATACCGGTGTTGGTGCTGTATTATCACAACAGTCAGAATCCGACAATAAACATCATCTTTGCGCCTTTTTCTCTTGCCGGCTGTCTCCAGCCGAGCGCAATTATGACGTTGGGGACCGTGAACTGCTTGCCATTAAGTTAGCCTTAGAGGAGTGGCGACACTGGTTAGAGGGATCCGAGCAGCCCTTAATCATTTGGACAGACCACAAGAACCACGCTTATCTGCAGTCAGCCCGACGTCTAAATCCCCGTCAAGCCCGCTGGTCCCTATTCTTCTCCAGATTTAACCTCACCATAACCTATCGTCCCTGTTCTAGAAATATCAAACCTGACGCCCTGTCTAGACAGTTCGCTCCCCAGGAACAGGAGAAGGAACCAGCGCCCATTCTGTATTCAGGCTCCATGGTATCCCCACAGACATCCTTTCTGACCGGGGCCCCCAGTTTGTCTCTCAGGTCTGGCGGCACTTTTGTTCTGCTCTGGGTGCCCGCTACAATCTCACCTCCGGATACCACCCCCGAACCAACGGCCAAACCGAAAGAATGAATCAGCAGTTAGAAACCACCCTTCGTTGCCTCACTTCCTCATCACCCACCGACTGGAATAAGTTTTTGCCATGGGTTGAGTGTGCCCTCAACTCACACGTGTCATCTGCAACTGGACATTCACCTTTTGAAATAGCCTTTGGATACCAACCACCTCTCCTACCCACCGATGAACTCTGGATACCGACTGGGACGTTTTCAGGGCTGCTACCACCAGTCTGGATGAGTTCACAGAGGCTGTGACATCATATATCAGCTTCTGTGAGGACTGCTGTGTTCCATCACGAACCAGGGTAAGTTACAACAATGATAAACCCTGGTTCACAGCAACACTCAGAAAGCTAAGGCTGGAGAAAGAAAATGCTTTCAAAAGTGGGGACAAATGCAGATTCAGAGATGCAAAATACAAGTTTAGCAAGGCGGTGAAAGATGCTAAACGACTGTACTCTGAGAAGCTGCAAAACCAGTTTTCAGCCAACGACACTGCTTCTGTCTGGAAAGGTCTCAGGCAGATAACAAATTACAAGCCTAAAGCCCCCCACTCCATGAACAACCGACAGTTAGCAAACAACTTCTACTGTCGTTTCGACAGACAAAAGGTCAGTCCTGCAATCACCCCCCACAACTCCACTCAACAGATCACCTCCACCTCCTCCTCAGTGACAACTCTTTCCATACATTCTGAGAGAGACGTTAACAAACTCTTCAGAAGACAGAAGCTGCCGGACCAGACTCTGTCTTTCCATCCACCTTAAAGCACTGTGCTGATCAGCTGTCTCCAGTGTTCACAGACATTTTTAACACCTCACTGGCGACATGTCACGTGCCAGCCTGTTTCAAATCCTCTATCATTATCCCTGTTCCCAAGAAGCCAAGGACCACAGGACTTAATGACTTTAGACCTGTCGCTCTGACCTCTGTGGTTATGAAGTCCTTTGAGCGCCTTGTGCTTTCACGCCTTAAAGAAATCACCAATCCCCTCCTGGACCCCCTACAGTTTGCCTACAGAGCCAACAGATCTGCAGATGACGCTGTCAACCTGGCCCTTCACCACATCCTCCAGCACCTGGACACTACAGGAACCTACGCCAGGATCCTGTTTGTGGATTTCAGCTCTGCCTTCAATACAATCATCCCAGCTCTGCTTCAGGAGAAGCTCTCCCAGCTGAATGTGCCCGACTCCACCTGCAGGTGTATTACAGACTTCCTGTCTGACAGGAAGCAGCACGTAAAGCTGGGAAAACATGACTCTGACTCACAGCTCATCAGCACTGGTTCCCCCCAGGGCTGTGTTCTTTCTCCTCTGCTCTTCTCCCTGTACACCAACAGCTGCACCTCCAGTCATCAGTCTGTCAAGCTCCTGAAGTTCTCGGACGACACCACTCTCATCGGACTTATCTCTGATGGTGACGAGTCCGCCTACAGGTGGGAGGCTGACCATCTGGCGACCTGGTGCAGGGAGAACAACCTGGAGCTCAATGCTGTAAAAACAGTGGAGATGGTTGTGGACTTCAGGAAGAACTCAGCCCCAGCTACCGCCATCACCCTCTGTGACTCCACCATCGACACTGTGCAGTCTTTCTGCTTCGTGGGAACTATCATCTCCCAGGACCTAAAGTGGGAGCTGAACATCAACTCCCTCACCAAGAAAGCCCAGCAGAGGATGTACATCCTGCGGCAGCTGAAGAAATTCAACCTGCCAAGGAAAATGATGGTGCAGTTCTACTCCTCCATCATTGAGTCCATCCTCACCTCCTCAATCACCATCTGATACGCTGGTGCCACCGCTAAGGACAAGGGCAGACTGCAGCGTGTCATCAGGTCTGCAGAGAAGGTGATTGGCTGCAATCTTCCATCTCTCCAGGACCTGTTCGCCTCCAGGACTCTGAGGCGTGCAGGGAAGATTGTGGCTGATCCCTCGCACCCCAGTCACAAACTATTTCAGTCACTTCCCTCTAGCAGGAGGCTGCGGTCCATCAGGACCAAAACCTCACGCCACAAGAACAGTTTTTCCCCATCTGCTACCGGCCTTATGAACAAGGCCAAGAGCCGCCCGTGAAACTGGACACTGTCTCTCTCCCCCGTTCAGGACTCACAAGCTTCTGCGTTACATTAACGCACAGTTTACTGAGTGTATATAGCTTCTGTATATATATCCATTTTATTTTACTGTATTTTTATTATCTTTGGTCTGCACCATCAACACCAAGTCAAATTCCTTGTAAGTGCAAACCTACTTGGCGATTAAACTTGATTCTGATTCTGATATCCTGGGCTTAAAACGAGAGACATTTCTCACACTCGGGGTGTGGAGACGCCCAGGACAAGCTGCTGTGGTTTGGAACTTTTGTAAACTTGTCACAGGTGGTGAAAGTGTTTCAATGGCCCAGGCACTTGGAACCAGGTTGGACACAGGAGACGACGAGGTGGTCCCACAGGGATTACCTGTAACCTAACACTGAATGTAAAGGGTTTTGGATTTTTGGGGTTGCCGAAAAGAGAAAGCATCAGAGAAAACCTACCCTGTCCTGACCAGGTCCGCGCTTACAACACTAAAATCAAATTACAGAGGCCTAAACAAATACGGACGCAGAGACGCGTTCATATAAAGAATTCCTTCAATCCACAGATTAAAATGCAGCTACTAAGGCTAAACAGAGAATTAAAAGCGGCGCGAAATTAACGCACAGGTGGTCAATATTTAAAGGGTTTGAAGGCACTACAAAATTTCTTTAATAATCACGATGGACAGCGATTGATGATACAAAAATGCTAATTCTAGGGTTGGAAAAAAAAATTTATTCACATGATTAATCTGCTGGGACAAGATGCAGTGCAAACATAAAATAAGGATTTATAGATCACTTGATATAATAAAAAAAAACGTGGCCTAACATTGGGTGAACTGTAGGAAACGCAATGTTAATTTTATTGTTACAAGCTAGTTTAATGTCAATTTTGTTGTCTTGTTATAAATTCATCCTTAACTATCAGTAAAATGGTGCTGTCACTTTAAGAAACATTGAAGCTCAGTAACAGCAAGTTGTCGCACAGGATGTAGAATGAGGTAATCAGGAAGTAAGTGTTTGTGGTCCCTGTCACTACCACTTGTCATGTTCGCCTTTATGTGTTTGGCCCACATGCAGAAAACACTTGGGGAAAACAGTTCAGATCACAAGAGGTTTATTTTAATTTAGAGCGACAGGAGCCACGAGGAAGATCTGCCTCAGCAGATCGGAACACAACGGGGAACCATGGCCTGGAGACCGGATCAGTCTGGAGAAATGAGAGACACGATTAATGGAGTGCGAAGCTAAGTGGATTCTACGGAGGTTCATAAGCTTACCACAAAGCGCGGAAACCGAACCGGGGAGGAAGCGGTGTGGACTCAGCCCTTGCCTGCGGGTGGAGTTGACAGGTGTCCGGGAGACCAGAAAGCGGAGGTAGAGGAGGGTCCGAGCAGCACCGGGGAATCCTGGGATCCAGAGCAGCGGGAGGAACCAGGTGAACGTCGGAGGGAGCCTTGGATCCAGGTAGAGGGGAACCGACTCGGAAGGAACCAGAGGGACACTTGAGACGTCCACCTCGAAGGGAATACACAGGAGCACGAGAGGAGACGTCGGAGCACAAGAGGTAACCTGGGAGACACAGAGGAGGGTTTTAGGGACTGGAGGTGACGGGCTTGATTTGGGACACGTGGAACGTAGGGTGGACCCGGGAGTGAGACGGGAGACGAAGACGGACAGAGGTGGGGCTGACGATGGAGACAATCTTGTAGGTACCAGTGAAGCGAGGGGACAACTTGCGGGAGGCGGCTCGGGAGGGAAGGTCTCTGGTGGAAAGCCAGACTCGCTGACCGGGGTGGTAGCTGGGGGCTGGGACCCGCCTCCGGTCAGCGAATCGGCGGTTCTGTTCGGTGGTGTGGTTGAGGGCTTGAATGGTTTGGGTCCAGAATTCCTTACAGCGGTTGATGTGTTCTTGTACGGAGGGGAAGGCGATCTGTCTGTTGTCATCTGGAAGTAACGGGGGTTGGTATCCTAGGGAGATCTCAAAGGGGGACAGTCCGGTGGCTGTGGAAACGTAGCTGTTGTGGGCGTATTCAATCCAAGGGAGGTATTTATTCCAGTTGGAGGGGTTATTGGAGGTGAGACAACGGAGGGCGGTCTCCAGCTCCTGGTTCATCCGCTCTGTCTGCGGGTGGTAACTGGAGGTTAGAGTGTACCGGGCCCCAAGGGCCACGGCAAACTCCTTCCACACCCGCGAGATGAACTGAGGACCACAGTCAGACAGGATCTCCTGCGGGATTCCATGCAGGCGGAACACATGCTTAACCAGGAGCTGGGCCGTTTGGAGGGCAGAGGGGAGCTTTCTGAGGGGGATGAGGTGACAAGCCTTAGAGAACCGGTCTTTGACGGTGAGTATGGTTGTCATATCTTGTGACGAGGGAAGACCAGTGACAAAATCCAGGGCGACATGGGTTAGGACCAGGGGCATTCAGGGACAGGTAAGGGCTGGAGGAGGCCTGCAGGAGGTCTGCTGGAGGCTTTGTTCTGGGCACACACGGGACACGAGAGGACGAATTGCTTAACATCACAGGACATGGTGGGCCACCAGAAACGACGGGAGAGAAACACTAGGGTGCGATGGATGCCAGGGTGAGCGGAGAACTTCTCAGAGTGGGCCCATTGGATGACGCGGGACCTAGCTGAGGAGGGAACATAGGTACGATTTGGGGGGCCTGTACCAGGGCCAGGGTCGGACTGTTGTGCTCGGGAAATCAGGTCTTGAATCTCCCACTGGAGGGCTCCAAACACACAGGACGAGGGAAGGATAGTTGCTGGTTCCTTCACGTAGTCGGGGGGAGAATAAAGGCGGGACAGGGCATCGGGCTTTAGGTTCTTGGAACCGGAGCGATAGGAGATGGACAAATTAAATCGGGAGAAGAAAAGGGACCAGCGGGCTTGTCTGGGGTTCAACCTCTTCGCTGTCTGGATGTAGGCCAGGTTCTTATGATCTGTCCAGATGAGCACGGGCTGCTCCGACCCCTCGAGCCAGTGGCGCCACTCCTCCAGGGCGAGCTTGATGGCTAGGAGCTCACGATCCCCGACGTCATAATTCCTTTTCGCCGGGGACGGGCGCCTGGGGAAGAAGGCGCACGGATCCTGGTCCGAGTTCTGGGACAGAACTGCACCCACTCCTGTATCAGAGGCGTCTATTTCTTATTGCTTCTTAGGGTCTGGGTGGATCAGGATGGGTGCTTGTGAGAACCTCCTCTTGAGGTCGGAGAACGCAGAGTCGGCCTTGGGGTTTCAAGAGTAGGGGGTCTTGACGGAGGTGAGAGCATGGAGAGGGGCGGCGATCTGACTGTACCCCCTTATGAAGCGTCGATAGAAATTGGCGAACCCTAGGAACCGTTGTAACTCCCTTCTGGTCTCGGGTACCGGCCAGTCTAGGACCGCCTTGATCTTGTGAAACTCACACTTCTCCGCTTTGACGAACAACTTATTTTCCAGAAGGTGTTGGAGGACTGCACGGACATGTTGGAAGTGTTCTGTTGGGTTTCGGGAATAGATGAGAATGTCATCTAAGTAAACAAACACAAAGATGTTCAGAAAGTCTCGGAGGACATCGTTCACAAGAGCCTGAAACACAGCAGGGGCGTTGCACAGGCCGAAGGGCATAACCTGGTATTCGAAATGCCCGAGTGGAGTCTTAAAGGCTGTCTTCCACTCATCTCCCCGGCGGATCCGCACTAAGTGGTAAGCATTACGCAAATCTAGCTTAATGAAGATGGTCGCAGACTGAACCGGTTCAAGGGCGGAGGAGAGGAGTGGGAGGGGATATTTGTTCTTCACGGTGATGGCGTTCAAACTCCAATAATCAATACATGGGCGAAGGGAACCATCCTTCTTAGAAACAAAGAAAAACCCTGCCCCTAGTGGTGAGGACGAGGCACAGATTAGCCCAGCAGCTAAAGACTCCTTAATATATTTCTCCAGGGCCTGACGTTCTCCCTGAGAAATATTGTAAAGGCGACTAGACGGCAGCGGAGCACCCGGAAAGAGGTCGATCGAATAATCGTACGGGCGATGTGGCAGGAGCGAACCGGCGGAACACCTGTGGAGAGAGCAGAGGCAGCAGAACCGGCAGCAAGCTGCACGGCCCTGCTGGCTGAGTCCTGACACCACTGACCTATATTATACACTGGAGTGCTAATAGCCCGCTGTTAGAACGAGTCGCTTTGAAGCCACCAGCCGCTATATTGGTACTCCCTATTTTCCCCCATTAACTAGGGAATATGTGCGCTACAGCATCGAATAACGAGGATTTTCTCATGTTCAGGGAGGGGGGGGGGCTTAAAACTTTTAAAATGTCAAATGCCATATACTTTTATGTTATGTACTAAAACTATCAAGTACTGAGAAAGTCGTGCTGAAATATTTTGCATTTTATTTATTTAAATATATATATATATATAACATTTATAAATATATAAATAACAATATACAAAAACATATATATACATGTATGTATCCATATATATATATACATATATACATATACACATACTTATATATACATATATATATATATATTTAATATGAATAACATGTAAAATATTTCAGCACATAATTTCCTAGTAGTTGATAGTGTTAGTACATCCACTGACTGTAGAATTACCTGTGAAACGTTTTCACACAGCCAGAAAACTGCTTGCTGTTGCAAACAAATTCTATGGGATTCTGTGAGACTAGAGAGTAACAAGATGGCTGCCAGTGACTTCAGTTTTTCGGCAAAATCAGCACTCCAGTGTTTAATATAGCTCAGTGGTCACTACCCGATCCATACCGGTAGCATGGTCCGTTCCATCAGCTCAATTGCGCAAGCGCAAACAAAATAACTTCCGGGTCGCCAAAAATAATGCTATTACGGTACTGAAAATACTTATTTCTATCCTTAAATCATTAAAGAGTGCTAAACTACATCATATAAAAAATATTGAAGACTTTTGTGGAAGAAAACCCTAACCCTGCGCACAAATGAGGAGTTCCTGTGGTCATTCTGTCTGCCATGTTTATTCCTTCATGTGTGAAGATGATGTTAGGTGCTTCCAGCACCTTGGTCAGCCTTTGCTGTCTTAATGGGGAGAGTGTAAATGCCTGAGAGTTCACATAAGCTACCACCCCGTGTGATGTTAACACCCTGAGTGGGTGTCCCATCACCACATGAGCTGTTTTTTGCACTATCTTCGCTACTCCTGCAGCATGTCTAGTGCACTCATGATGTCGTTTTTCCATGTTATCTAGCATTACGCTGACATACATTAGTACAGTCCGCACTCCCTCTTTTTTTTGGAACAGCACACCATTTGCTGTGTGTGCTGTTACAGAAACATCCAGGTAAAATGGCGCTTGATAGTCTGGGTTTGCAAGGTGAGCTGCGGTTGCCAGTCTGTTTTTTAATTCTGTAAAAGCCGATTCGGCTTCTAGAGTCCATGTCAAGTGAGCTTTGAGGTTTCTCATCCCCTGCTGTTTAACCATAGCCCTTAAAGGTTCTGTGAGCTCTGTGTACCCTGGGACATATGTTCTGCTGTAGCCTGTTAGACCAAGAAATGAAAGCATTTCCTTGACGGTCACTGGCTGTGGATGAGACAAGACTGCAGACTTATGCGCAGGAGACATGCCAGTCCCCTGTTGAGACACCACTCTGCCCAGAAACTCAACCTGTCTTCTGCACAACTGCAATTTGTTTTTGCTGACTTTAAAACCCTTCTTTGCTAAATGTAGCAGAACTGCCCTGGTTGCCTCCAAACACTCATCCACTGATGAGGCGGCAATGAGAAGATCATCCACATACTGAATCAGAGTGGATGCTGGTGGTAATGGGCAGTCTGCCAAAAGTTCTTTTAATATATGGTTAAAAATACCAGGAGAAAGCGCAAATCCCTGTGGCAAACGTGTGTAGCGATAACGGACACCTCTAAAGGTGAAAGAGAAAATGTCCCTACACTCTTCTGCTAATGGTAGACAGAAAAATGCATTTGCTAAATCAATGCAGGTGAACCAGCAATGGTCAGGATTCAGATTAGTAAGTGCAACATATGGGTTAGGTACTGGTACAGTAGGGGTTACCAAAATGTCATTAGTTGCCCTTAGATCATGTGCCATGCGCCATTTACCTGTACCGCGTTTCTCAACAGGTAGAATAGGTGTGTTCCACTCCTGTGAATGCGAACACTCCAGCACTCCAGAGTCCCAAAGACCCTGAATTGTGTCTGTGATACCCTCTGCCTGTGGTTTATGTGGATACTGATGCATCCACACAGGAGAGGTCTGGAGAAGATCAAATGTTATTGGTGGACATGTAATGAGCCCCACATCCGTGGGTCCAGAAGCCCACAAAGTGGGGGGGCATGTCCTCGATTAGTGCTGCCGCTAAAGGGTGATCTGTTTTTTCACGCCCATGATGTCTTTCCAATTGCACATGTTCCAACAGACCTGTGTCGCTTGTCTGGCAGGAAATGCGGTATGTTTTGGTCGATGGTGAATAAGACACCTGGGGAATGTGGGTCTGTTGATAATCAGTTTGAATCAGGGAACGTTTTAGCACCCCTCCCAGTTCTTTGGCCTGATGCCCTGGATGCAATGCTAGTGAAACATGTGGTGTTCCATCTGCACCCATTTGGAACCATGGTAGCTGTTTGTCTGTAAGCAGCACCTGCGCTACAACGCCTTCTGGTGCTACATAAATGTTTTGGGAGGTGATGGTCCAATTTTCACCTTCTAATTCAGATGCAAAACAGTCCTGATACCATTCACAATTGTTGTGATCATAAAATAAAGTAACATGCGGGGGGTCAGGGGGAGGAGCATAGGGAGCTAGGGAAGCGATCCAGGGTTTCCACTGTTGGAAAACCGACAGGATGCCCAGATGTGCAGTTGTTTCGGGATGAAGGAGGACCCAGTAAATGTCTGCTAATTGCTCCTGCAGAGGACCAATCAGGTATTGTCCATGAGAAAATGTGCAGCCCAGTCCACATTGTAAATGAGTTCCATCAGGCAGCAGGACCTGTAGTCCTTGAGGTCCGCACAAAATGGTAGCTCCGATTTTGATTAGAATGTCCCTTCCGAGGAGGTTCACAGGTGTTTGTGGAGAAACCAGAAGTTTGTGTTGCACTCGTTGTGTTCCCACCTGCATGGTGAGGGGTTTGGTGAAAGGCAGAACTTGCTTAGTCCCCGAGAACCCGACCACTGTGGTGGTTTTTGTAGACAACTGTGATTGTGGAGCATCCCTGATGGTGGAACAGGTAGCTCCAGTGTCCAGCAAAAATGGAACCTCAGTTCCTGATACGGTTACAGACAGCAGAGGTTCTGCCGTGGTGCTGCTGTCTGTTGGGTCCTGTGGGGTGTGTCACTTTTGCTCAGGCCAGCCCTCCTCCCAGGCTGGCATCTGGAAGGCAGGTCTGTAACCGCCCCTGGGAGGGCCTCCTCTAGTCCTGTTGGGACGGCCTCTGCCTCCCCTGAATGGCTGCGGTCCATGGTGCCCATAGCCCTCTGGGCCAGTGTTTTTATATGGACAGTCTCTGGCGCAATGGCCTGGTTCCTCACAATAGTGGCAAATGTCACTCCCTGCCGGTTCCCTAGGTGGTCCCCTCTGGAATCCCCGTCCTCTAGATCCCCTTCTTCCCCCAAACCTCCCTCCAGAACCCTGAAATGGGTTAGAAGCTGGGCCCCACTGTGGTGGGTTTACAGCTGCTGCTGGCCCTGCTGCAGAGGAAGAAACAGGTGCTGTCTGTGGCACCTGGGCTTCATATAAGATTTTAGTTGTTTTTTCTCTTTTCTTTTCCCCCACTTTCAGTTTTGCTTCAGCCAATTGCATTTTAAGCAATTGTGTTTAAATCTTTCAGCTGATCTTCCTCTTTTCTCTGTGTGTCTCGTACTTTAGCAAGATGATAAATTAAATGGCGTTCCCACACCGCAGGGTCTGCACCCACCATGTCTGGATTGTCATCCATGGCTGTTTTCACTGAGGGAGGTACTCCCTTCAGAACTGCATCCCTGTACCAGTCCCTTTGGGGCCCCACCCTATCAGGGTTGGTCCCTCTGTGAGTTTGCCACATGGCTTTGCATTCCTCCAAATACTCTTTGGGATTTTTTCCTGAATCCCAATCAAATTGAGGAATAGTATTAGTCCTGGTCACTGGGTATATTTCTCTTAGTGCAAAACCAATTTCAGTAGAGTGTGGGGTAAACAGATCATCATCAGGGAGGCCGATAATGCCTGCTGCCTGTTCCACTTCTCTGTACACATGAGGTCTCATGCATCTTCCTGCTATGGCTCTGTAATCACCCAAAGCCAGTGTGTTACCTGCAGTGAGTGTCTCTAAAACTTGCAGCCATGGTGCTGCCCCGTCTACAATTGGTGGTAATTTATCACATAGTGCAGACAAATCTCCCAGGCTAAAAGGTTTGTATTTAACTTCTCTTCCTCCTGGCTGCTGTAGTAGGGGCATTTGAAAATTAATTTCTTTTCTGGGTCTTAAGTCATATCTCCGTGAATTTTCTGATGCAGACAGTCTGTGACCCATGTGCTCCTCCTCATTTTCCTCAGGGGGAGGGGGAGATGATGCAGCTATTGATCTGTACTCTGTTGCAATGCTGCCATCAGCACCGTTATTTTTTTTCAAATCGGTCATACAAATGCTCATAGATTTCTGATTTATATCTGTTTTATTTTCATCTTCTAATTTTACATTATCTGGTAACCAAAATCCTGTTACTGACATTTTGACCGATCCTGGAGTATTTTCAAGGGGACCCTGTGACTGCCTGTTTTGTTTCTCAGCAGCCGGGAAGGGTGCGGGTAAAAAAACAGAACTACTGGACTGTGTTTGTTGCGGCCATTCTCTGCCTTTTCTGCCTTGAAACGGATCTGCATCTGCTCCGTTCCAGTCTGATGGTTCATCGGAGGGATAAAAGACCCCTTTCGATGAAGCTGGACATTGTGAGGGTTGATCATAAGAAGATAGACCTTGCGAGTTCTTTAGAGGGAGCGTGTCCGAGGCAGGCGACTGCGCAGGGTCAGACACGGCCAATTGCCCCCCAGTTACGCTTAAAACGGGGTACAAACTACTGTCAGCTGGTTTGGACGCCGCTAACTGAGACGGAGGCGGGGCAGCATAGGGTGGGGGATTTTCAGCATAAACTCCGGTCTTATTTTCTGACATTAAATGACTTGATTTTTCTGCACAAATTCCTGTTTTTTCTTTTTTCTTTTCTGACATTAAGTGACTTACACTTTGCCACAATATCCCCATCTCACACCATTTTGTCTGCTTTTTTTCTGCCTTTTCTTTTAATTTTTTAAATTTTATTTTCGACATCCAACCGCTTTCCTTGCCCCCTTTCTCAGCCATCTCTTTGTTCTTTTTGTATTCTTTAGCCTTATCCCAAAAATATTTTCCTAGATTCCCACGCCACTGGTCAGTTTTTCCATCTTTCTCCAATTCTTTTACCACCTGTGTTTGTAGTATTATTCCGGACTTTTTTCCTTTTTTACCTTGAGCTGTTTCAACCACCTGTCGCAATAACAACAACTGCTCTGCTGCTGGTTTCCACAAAACATCGGGTCCCCACCCGTCATCGCGCGTTTCCCTATCAAATTCACCCTCCATTATGAAATCTCTATATATTGTTCACTTATAATATATCACTGCACACTGTTATGTCTCTTAAAAACCCGCAGCAAATGGGGATCGCTCGCGTTTTGGCATTCTCCCCCAGTCAAGCACTCAACATTCAAACTGTTTATTTATTTATTTCTTTTAAAAAGTCTGTTATAGCCGATTGTGTGCTCGGCTAACAGCTCATTCTTTTTTTTATCTTTACTTTTATTCCCTGTCCGGTCTTCGCTGGGTGTGTGTGTCCAGCGGCACGGCTCATAAACCGGTCTCCCTGTTTCTACGTCAGGTCACGGTTTCTTATATAAAAAAAATTCTAGAACTCAAAAGACTTTATTTCTTGTTGTGTTATCCGCACAACTTATGTTTCTGCTCTGTTCTTAGTTCTGTTAAGTTATATCAGAACCTTATTTCGACTGTAATCGGAGCTTCACAGTCACCCTGTTATCTCCGCATCCATTCAGTGTGTATTGCCTGATCTTGCTCGACCTTTTATGTAGAATTCGAGATTTCTCAACTTCTCGGGACTCAAACCCAGCAAAAATGCGGTTCCCCGTCGAGAACCACAGTGAGCCGCCACGCTCGAGAAACACCTTTTTTCTTAAATTCAACCACACACTTTTTCAGTACTGCTCCAAGGCACTCCAAAGCATTAACTCCAAAGCATTAATTTAGCAGATTTAGTTCTACTGAGACTTGGGACACTTAATTTAGACTATTTTTCTATGCCGAAAATGCAGATTTGATAAAAAGGTTCTGCCTACCTTGTTTTGTTGTGGCCAGCCAGTGTCCCTCGTCCTTTCGATCCAATCTGAAGTCCAATTCCGCCTGTCACCCCGAATCCCGGACCGAGCCCCCAAATTGTTGAAGCCGTCTGTGCTTCCCCGGGTTCGTTAATTCGTGTGCAGGACCTAAATCAAAAACTCAGCCATGGACGCAGAATTCAGTTTCACCTTTGCAAAGGGAGAGATGATACACCTGCCGACTCCGGGCAACAACTCTCCATCTTTCTCCCGCTCAGGCTTGTTTTATTAAAGTTAGAACATAGATGATACAAAGTCACACAATGCATGGCATACACATCTTATCGCTATCTTACTCCCTAATAACCATCTTCTGCATGGGAGCCGGAGTTGCTGTCCTTTTCCACTGCCTAGGAACTGGCCTTGAAACATTCTCCTGATACTTTTACTCGTACAAAGAATCTATTCACATTCTTTTCTTCTGATCAACAGATGCGGTCCTTAAAGTAAATAAATTGCATATTAAAAGCATGTTAAACCTTCATAAATGTGTAACAAAAAACGTATCAAAGTTAATACATTCCAACAACACAACACAGTTTTTCTAATCTTCAACTATTATAATTACTCTATTGCCAGAGATTAAAAAAAAATCCTTAGCAGAGGTGGAAGTTTTTAGTGTTTTTGAAATATATAATTCAATTTTTACTTACATTTTGACCTGAGTAAATTACTTAATTACTTTGGAACCCCCCCCCCTCCCTTTAACTGAATAAATAATTAAATGTAGAAGCAGAAAATCAGCCTGAATGGATTTTATGCTGATGTGACAAGACGAGGGTATGAGGTTTTAATATTTGGCCCCTCGAAACCGGGCAAACCGGAGATATCAATAACGCCACCTTGGGAATTGCCCCCAAGGAAATAGATCGCCAATAAGGCACTATAAGTTCGTTACCCAAAGAGAACAAGAAGATTCCACAACAAGATGTATTTTATTATTCTACGCTAAAACACAATTAGGATACAAGGGACACACGGGAAGGAACGGGGACAGTACTGAGGCTAACCAGCAGGGGGTGGGCAGTCCAATTATAGTGAACTGGATCTTAAAGAAAAAGAAAATGAATCAATCCAAATAAATCACCCCACTCACTTGTGAACAGACATGCATTTGTGAAAAAAAACAAATTATCCCAACACACAGATCCAGTCCTCAGAAAGGGCTTTCCCCCACCCCACCGCCTTCAGCTCCCAGCCTGGAAATGAGAGGGTAGGACTAATAGAGCAAAAAACAAAAATAAAAGGCAATAGTAACAGTTTAAACATACACCAAGGCTAAAATGAGGTTGTTCTTAACCTCAGACATAAGTAAAAATAATTCAAGCTTTAATTGGATAACCTAAACAAAGAAACCCAAGGCCAGATGGCACACGGAAACAGGATGGTTAGAATAAACAAATATTAACCCAAAATACAAAACTAAGAGACCCAAATTGAGAATTTAGCAAAAACAAAACCCAAAATAAACAAAACAACAAAAATAAAGCAAGACAGTAACAATAAAACAAAGCAGCAGAGTCTCCAGCAGGCTGCAGCAGCTTTATCTCTGCAATCAAAGTACAGGTTAAGAAGTGATTTCAGAAACTGCAGAAAGTAAAGGGGAATCAGGCCACCTACCCGAGCTGGATTATTCCGCCACAACCAAGGAGCCCCTTCTGGACCCGCAGCAGGAGGATCAGCATACAAATACCTTCTATATACATATATCAATAACTATCAATTGTGGTGCTATGAGGATGCATGGGTGTGATAGAGTACCTACCAGTTTGGTGTCGTTACACTGCACTGGGGGTCGTTTCATCCACACCCCACTCCCAAACAAGAGATTTCAGGCACTTTCTAAGGTCAAACAATTTGAGTCAGCCACTAAAATTATAAAGCTAACGCAGCAGGAGAAAACATTACTTACTGGTAGAATTATTTTCCCTTGAGTGAGCCAAACAATGTCCTCACTGCAACATGACCAAGTGTAGGCATAAAGCACCCAGGTGAGGGAGACTCCCTTTATGCTCTCCACCCATAAGCTAATTGAACACCAGGTGTCCTCAATCTCAGGAGAGACTTCATCCTGCTACATTCCACCCCCCCAATAAAATCGGCGTCCTGACGACTAATTTGAAATCCAGCTAACACCATGGTCTAAAAACAGCAGTTACAGCATTCAACACTGGATCAGATGGATTCCCAACCTGCGGTTCAGGGCCCCCTACTGGTCTAGGGAGGTGATGCACATTTGAGTGTTGACCTGCAGTTGACCTCTGGGTTCGCCGCACCTTTCCCTTGCCGGTATCCAGTTGGGGGTGTTGCGGCACCTCTAGCTCCAACAGGCTCTGCATCCTAGAGGGACCAGGCAGCTCTTGATCTTGTATAACTGTAGCCAGTGGGCGAGGAGCTTGTTGAACCACCACAGCATCCTGCACCAGGGGAGAAGATACAGACCCCGTACCCACAACCAAGAAGCCATCTTCCACTGAAAGATCTTCCTCAGATGGCAACTGATCAGGTAAGGGCGAGCTAAGGACAGACCCAACTGGAGACCCTGTCCAAACCACTGGCTTCAACATGGTACGGTGAACATTTTTAGCCTTTAACTCATCATCCACTGGTGCAACAGTGTACACAGAGCCTCTTTCCTTAGGTGCTCTGAGTATCTTATGCACCACACAACCCCATACATCATGGATCTTGTGGCGCCCCCTTACACCAAGCTGTCGCATCAACACAAATTGCCCTTCTTTCAAAGGAGCATCTTTCACACAGTGGTCATTCCTTTTCCTACGCTCAGCAGCCTCCTTCAAACGTTCCCTAGCACCCTCAAAAGCAACCCGCAACCGGTTCTGGTGTTCCTGGATCCATTCATGGACACTGCCACCCACAGGATCCTGAACCCTTCCTAACAAGAAGTCAACTGGTAATCTCGGCTCCTGGCCAAACATCAGAAAGAATGGGGACTCTCCCGTGGCTTGATGAGGTGTGGTATTATAAGAATATAAAAGTTGTGGCAAACAGGAACACCAGTCCCGTTTACGGGACACTGGCAGAGTGCGCAACAAATTGTGTAATGTTCGGTTAAATCTTTCACACTGCCCATTACCAGCTGGATGGTATGGGGTGGTACGGGACTTCTCAATACCATAGAGACTACACAGCTGTTGGATTAAAGTGCTCTCAAAGTTTCGTCCCTGATCTGAATGAATACGAGCTGGGACGCCAAACTTTGAGAACCACTCCGTTACCAAAACCCGTGCCACAGTGGATGCATGTTGGTCAGATGTGGGGACTGCTAATGTATACTTGCTGAAAACATCTGTCAAAACAAGAACATTCTCCAAACCATTGCGAGAAGGTTCCAACACCGTATAGTCCATGGGAAGGATCTCATTTGGCCGTGAGGCCAACAAGTGCCCCATGAAACTATATACAGCTGGCTGAGTGTCCTTAGCCACTTGACATCGCTCACAGTTACGGCACCACCGTGCCACCTTACCAGACATACCTGGCCAGTAACAACGGAGCCGGAGCAACTCTAACGTCCTCTCGACACCTTGATGTCCATGTCTCTGATGGACCTCTGTTAAAACATCCTCCTGTAAAGCAACTGGCAACAATACCTGCAGGGTTACTTCTGTGGTTCTTGGGAGGGAAACCTGGCGATACAGGACTCCATCCCGTTCCACCAGCCGGTCCCATTGCCTCAGTAGAACTAATGCAGGTTGGGATAAATTCTTACGCTCCTGATGTGTTGGATGCCTTTTCTGCCTCCAGAAGATCAAGATTTCTTGCAAAACCGGATCATTCTGTTGGAGAGCACACAGATCAGAAAGCGTATGCTGAGGAAAGGCTGTAATAGCAGCCTGAACTACCTCAGATCTTTTTTCCCCCAAGGCTTGCTGCAAAGGCTCAGGAAGCGAAGTACCTGAAAGCATAGCTGCTAGCTCCTGTACCCCAGGAGAATGCAGGCGAGACAATACATCTGCGTTCTTATTACTTTTACCTGAACGGTACTTTATATCAAAGTCAAAAGATGCTAGCTGCGCTGCCCAGCGCTGCTCTGTAGCACCCAGCTTAGCAGAGGACAGGTGGCTTAGCGGGTTATTGTCGGCGTAGACAATACACTTATGACCTAACAAATACTCACGAAACCTTTCTGTCATGGCCCACTTAAGTGCCAAAAATTCTAGTTTCATAGAGCTATAATTGGCCATATTTCTCTCAGGAGGTCTCAATCCTCTGCTAGCATAGGCTATTGGCCTCACCTTGCCTCCTTGCTCCTGTGAAAGCACAGCCCCAAGCCCACCATGGCTTGCATCAACTTCCAGTATAAATGGAAGAGAGAAGTCCGCATAAGCTAGGACAGGTGTAGTGGTTAATTTTTTTTTCAGGGCCTCAAAACTGTTTTGACAAACCTCAGTCCAATGATCCAGCATCCCTTGGTCCCGTTTCTTCTTGAGCTTGTTTCCTCCGCTTTCAGCCACCAGTTTATGCAGTGGTGCAGCCGACTTGGCAAACCCTTCCACAAACTGCCGGTAGTAACTGGCAAAGCCCAGGAATGCACGCAGCTCTGAGATGGTACTTGGAGGTTGCCAATTGGCCACCACTTCTACCTTACTTGGATCGGTAGAGACACCCTTGTCAGAAATGACATGACCCAGGTAACGGACCTCCTGTTGGAAAAAGGCACACTTTGACAACTTTACCTTGAGGTTCTCTTTCTGCAACCTCCCCAGCACCACCTTCAGCCTATCCAGGTGTTCCTCTATGGTAGAAGAGAACACCACGATGTCATCCAAGTAAAGCAGCAGAGACTGGCACTGCTGCTCACCAAAGATTCTTTGCATCAGT
Source organism: Fundulus diaphanus (assembly GCA_037039145.1). Classification (NCBI taxonomy): domain Eukaryota; kingdom Metazoa; phylum Chordata; class Actinopteri; order Cyprinodontiformes; family Fundulidae; genus Fundulus; species Fundulus diaphanus. Next base: position 44,258,411 of record CM073143.1, read on the forward strand.
CGCTGAAAGGTGCTAGGGGCATTACACAGGCCAAATGGCATGCGGTTCCACTCAAACAACCCGAAAGGGGTGCAAAAAGCTGTTTTTGCCCGATCTACTTCAGCCACCGGGACCTGGTTATAGCCACTGGCCAAATCCAGGGTGGAAAACCAACATGCACCTGTCAGTGCATCTAAAGATTCCTCAATGCGAGGAAGAGGGAAGGCATCCTTCCTGGTTTTACTATTAAGTTGCCTATAGTCAACACACATTCTGAGACTACCATCCTTTTTTCTTACCAATACTATAGGGGATGCATATGGGCTGCAACTTTCTCTGATTACCTGCGTGTTCAGGAGTTGGTTAATATGTTCCTTCACCACATCATAATCAGATGGAGGGATCCGCCTGAAACGCTGGCGAACCAGAACATCATCCATGAGAGGGATCTCATGGGCAATCAGGTTAGTGCAGCCTAAATCCCCATCATGGGCTGCGAAAACAGATGTATACTGTTTGAGGAGAGACCTCACCTTCTCCTGATTGTCTGCTGATAAACTGGACAAGTTCACATCCTTCAGCTGATGCAGTGCCACCCCATGAATAGACTGGGAGGCCACCGTTGCAGCGCAGGGTGACACCTCAGTAACACCAGCTGGCAAGCTGGCCAACGTGACTTCAACCAGGGTACCAACCCTGGTTCGGGGATAAAGAAGCACATCGGTACAACCCACATTGATGACCGGAATATCAGCCATTCCATTCTCCACCCTAACCAAAGCAGGAGAGGCAAGCAATCCGGCTGGTAAGCCAGACTCCAAGGGCTCAAACAAAGCACTTGTGCCTGCATACTTTTTGGAGCAGGTGGCTGCAACCAATTTCATCATGCCACCAGGGATACGACAAGTCTTTTTACCACCCACTCTGACAGCTCCAGGGGCTCTACCTAAAGCCATCACATTACTCTGGTGACACTGATGCAAAGCCTGCCGAACAGGCTCAGAGGCCTGAGATAACACCGGCAGGTTAAATAAAGCCGAACCGTGTTGGCCAAACAGTTCTCTGTAGCATTTGCTAATAACATTCATCCCCAGGACACCAGGGAGGGGAGGCAAACCACCCCCCAGGGTGTCCTTAACCACCAACACTCCACACTGCATAACTTTATCAAAGAGCTCAACATCAAGTTCTAGATAGCCAATATACGGTATAGCCAGTCCATTAGCAGCCCGGAGCTGTAGCCAATTACATGTTTGAAGCTTATCTACACCCCATGGTTCAAAATGTTGGTGAAAGAAGCCTTCAGTGATCGTAGAAACCATGGACCCGGTATCCAACAAACAGGGGACCAGTACTCCTCCCATTTTCACTTCCACCTGAGGGCAGGACGACATGAGCCTGGAAACCTCTGAGCCAGAAGCAGCACCGCCAGAACTGTGGCTCGGCAGTTCGGCGGGCATTAGTTTTCCGACTGTGGACCACGATGGGATTGCCTGGCAGACTGTTGGGTCTGAGCAGTAGATTGGGGAGGGGCAACACGAATCCCATCACATTCTCTAGCAAAATGACCGGGCTGCTGGCAACGTCTGCAAATAGCAGAGCTCCGGTTAAAAGTAGAACGACCCTGCTGTTGACCTTGCAGTAACGAGAGACTTTGAGTGAGTTTGTTTAACTGCTCTTGCTGCAGCTTCAATAGCTCTCTCATTTCAGTCAACTCTGACGTTAAATGCTGGGGGCACTGTGCACCATATTGCAACCCGAGAACTGATGGAACAGAATAACTTCGGCCCCTAGCACCTCCAGGAGTCCCCTCATGCTCCCACCTGAGTGCTTCAGCCCGAACATCTAGCAGTGTAGCCGTCGGTTTCACACGCACAAACTGCTTTAACTCACGGCGCAGTGAGCCATCAATAACATGCTCAACAAATTGGTCACGCAACAACACCTCAGCATTAGGGACATCGCTTGGCGCTTGCTGTCTGACGGCTGCCATTAAGCTCATTAATGCAAGGGAAAACTCTTGTAATGTTTCTCCTTCCTGCTGCCGACGAGAAAAGAAAGCCTCCTGCAAGGCAACATTTGAGTCTGAACACCCATACAACTCCTGAAGCACCGCAATTATTTTGGCTGGATCCTCCCTTTCTGCTCTGGGACGAAACTTAATTTCCTCACGGGGCTCTCCTTCTAGATGGTCAAATAAGAAAAAGGCCTGATCCAGCTCTGACAGGTGACGAGCCCTCATACAAGCCTGCACTTCCTCCAACCATTCCACCAGACCCATCCCCTTCCTTCCTCTGAAAAAAGGACATTTTCTGTCTCGGGGAACAAGTACCAGCCCCTCAAGCTGTTGGGCACCAGCAAAAGATGTCGATGGAACGGGGGTCTCAGCACTTTGACCAGGTGTGACAGCAGTTTGTCCCCGTTTCAATCTCTCATTTTCAGCCTTCAACTGCAAGATTACCTCCCTTAATTCCTGCAACTCTCCTTCCATAACTACAATATAAATTGAACACACCAAGGGAACAGGACTTCTAGGCCCACTTATGGGAAACACTGCTGCTTTGTTTTAAACGATACCAGTCACCAAAAAAAAATGAACAGAACAACAAAACAAAAAAAAAAAAATCTAAAAGTGGAAGGTCTGTTCTCAAGGGATCCTGTCAACAACGCCAGAATGTGACAAGACGAGGGTATGAGGTTTTAATATTTGGCCCCTCGAAACCGGGCAAACCGGAGATATCAATAACGCCACCTTGGGAATTGCCCCCAAGGAAATAGATCGCCAATAAGGCACTACAAGTTCGTTACCCAAAGAGAACAAGACGATTCCACAACAAGATGTATTTTATTATTCTACGCTAAAACACAATTAGGATACAAGGGACAACACGGGAAGGAAAGGGGACAGTACTGAGGCTAACCAGCAGGGGGTGGGCAGTCCAATTATAGTGAACTGGATCTTAAAGAAAAAGAAAATGAATCAATCCAAATAAATCACCCCACTCACTTGTGAACAGACATGCATTTGTGAAAAAAAACAAATTATCCCAACACACAGATCCAGTCCTCAGAAAGGGCTTTCCCCCACCCCACCGCCTTCAGCTCCCAGCCTGGAAATGAGAGGGTAGGACTAATAGAGCAAAAACAAAAATAAAAGGCAATAGTAACAGTTTAAACATACACCAAGGCTAAAATGAGGTTGTTCTTAACCTCAGACATAAGTAAAAATAATTCAAGCTTTAATTGGATAACCTAAACAAAGAAACCCAAGGCCAGATGGCACACGGAAACAGGATGGTTAGAATAAACAAATATTAACCCAAAATACAAAACTAAGAGACCCAAATTGAGAATTTAGCAAAAACAAAACCCAAAATAAACAAAACAACAAAAATAAAGCAAGACAGTAACAATAAAACAAAGCAGCAGAGTCTCCAGCAGGCTGCAGCAGCTTTATCTCTGCAATCAAAGTACAGGTTAAGAAGTGATTTCAGAAACTGCAGAAAGTAAAGGGGAATCAGGCCACCTACCCGAGCTGGATTATTCCGCCACAACCAAGGAGCCCCTTCTGGACCCGCAGCAGGAGGATCAGCATACAAATACCTTCTATATACATATATCAATAACTATCAATTGTGGTGCTATGAGGATGCATGGGTGTGATAGAGTACCTACCAGTTTGGTGTCGTTACACTGCACTGGGGGTCGTTTCATCCACACCCCACTCCCAAACAAGAGATTTCAGGCACTTTCTAAGGTCAAACAATTTGAGTCAGCCACTAAAATTATAAAGCTAACGCAGCAGGAGAAAACATTACTTACTGGTAGAATTATTTTCCCTTGAGTGAGCCAAACAATGTCTTCACTGCAACATGACCAAGTGTAGGCATAAAGCACCCAGGTGAGGGAGACTCCCTTTATGCTCTCCACCCATAAGCTAATTGAACACCAGGTGTCCTCAATCTCAGGAGAGACTTCATCCTGCTACACTGAACATAAAAAAATGTGTAATAGTGTTATTCAGTGGGCAAAATATTCTGTGGATCATAGCATGTAAATTTTGATTATTGTTATATGGCGTGTGCGCACGTATAACATAACTATGATTAGCCAATCAATCAAGCAACAGTGTCACTATGTAGGCTAATTTCATGTAAGTGAAATATTTAATTTTATTTGGTTTTCACTACTTATTAATTGTTTCTTTTAACAAGCTATTTAATTGTCTTGTGCTGCAGTGCATGAATTTATTAGGTTATTTTTCATCAGTCATCACCATTAATATTAGAAAAATACATCTTTTTATTGATCACAGACTATTTTGCTTTTGTGCCTCTTAAGTTCACAATGAGCAGGACTCGGATGAAGGCAGTGAGCAGCACGACAATGAGCAAGACATGCCTCAGTCAGAAGACGACATGGAAATAGACGCTGGGGAAGCTCCTGAGCCAGAGGGCTTTGAAGATGCCGAAAATGAAATGGTAAGCTTATACCAAAACTAGATGTTGCTTTATGCCTTTTCTGTCACCAGCAGTCCAGTTGATATACTGTAATAATGCATTAGCATTTTCTGTATAAAGCACAGTAAATAGCAATGCATTACCACAATGTATCAATGTGTAAGACTGTACTTACAAACTTACTAGATGTTAAGAAAATAAAACAACAATACATAATTTCCACATTCATAACTGCTGGAACATTTATTACGGTATATTCAGAGTATTAAGGTTTTTAAAGGGATATGTACATTTTTATGTGTTTGTTCAAACCTTGCATCTACAGGTGGATCCTTATCCATTCAGTTATTTCACTGAGGCAGCCTTGAGCCTTTTCTTTGAAACATCTGGTATTTCAGAGAGTACCTTTTCTAGCTTACTAGAAATCCTGTCACATGACAGTTTCAGGAAAGAGGATGTACCACCAAATGTCAGTGTTTTCAAGGTAGGTAAAGCAAATTTTGGATACCATGGCTCTGTAGCATCAACTTTCAATGTGCACTCACATAGGGTCATGTAAAGAAATAGGCCTTGGTTTAAGATTCTGTGCTTATTTCATTTGACTGTTTTATCCCAATTCAGAGGATCAGGAAAAAGTTACCCAAGGTGCCCATTAGTGTACATGGTGATGATTCCCATTTCTACCATTTTGATATGGAGAAGACAGTGGACGACATCTTAAAACAGAATACACACATGGCCAAAATGACATTTGTGCCAGTGACAGACTGCCACAGGGATGCCTTCAATTCAAGGCTCTTTCATGAGAGCAAGCTTTTTTGCATACAGTCTGTAAAGACCAATGCGGGCAAGGTAAACTCTGACTTTTTTTTTTTTTTAAAACACTCACCAAAAAAGATGCAGGTTATCATTTCATGTAGGTTTAATCACCTTTTTTCAGGTATCTGCTCTCAACATCATCAAAGTCAACACAGACCGGAGAGGTCAACTTGCACGAGTGGAGTCAATTGCTTTTGATAGCTCTAAAAAGGACTTGGTCCTCAGGTGCAGACTGCTGTTCCGTGGTCTGGAAATGAGAAATCATCAGCAATATCACCATATAACACCAGTCAGAGACCAAATCTTTGTCTCCGATGCAGTTGAGTCCATTAGTTTAGATGCTGTGGTGAGAAAAATGCCAAATATTGAACAGTACACTGGTCACTACTTGTACAGCCTTCACTCTGCCACAGCTTTTGCAGAGCCAAGCAGCAGGTTCAATTTCTGGAGTGGCCAGAGGACCGGACTTCCTGTTTGCGGTAAGGCGTATTGTGTCACTTCCTGTTGTTGCTGTGTGAACGACGGATTTTTGCTCCAGGCTCTCTCGCTTTTTATCTTTAAACCTCTTTGCTGTAACATCTGTTTCCAAACATAAGCACGTTTAAAACATTTTCTGTGGCTGCTCATCACGTTTGGAAACTCCTCGTGTTTCACACGGTTTGTTCTTTGGCGTGATAACAGGGCGCTAGCCTAGCTTTAGCCTAGCGCTAGCCAAGCCTTAGCCTCATAATGGCTTCTCCGTCTCTGACTAAGTCTCCTATCTGCTGCTCTCTGTGTCAGATGTTTAGTTATTCCTCTGCCTCCTTTAGTGATAATGGTACATGTAATAAATGTAGTATTTTTGTAGCTTTGGAGGTGAGGGTGTCAGAACTGGAGACCCGGCTCCATGCTGTTGAAAAACCAGCTGATAGCTGCTCCTTGGCTAGCGCGGAGCCACAAAGAGTAACTTCACGTGGCGAACCAACAGCCGCACTCGAACAACCGGTTAAGCAGGCCGGCTGGGTGACGGTTCGTAGTAAGCATAGCTCTAGATTTCAGCCCCCAGATCACCACCAACCCATCTGCGTTTCTAATAAATTTTCCAACGTAGCTGAGGCGGTGAAGCAGACTGAGGAGTGGCTGAAGAAGATCGACAAATCTTTGCTACCGGGCAAGTTCAAGACCTGGCTTTATCAACATGGCCTCTTGCCCAGGCTCCTTTGGCTACTAACAGTCTACGAGTTTCCCATGACCACCGTCGAGCTCATTGAGAGGAGGACCAACAAGCACCTGCGGAGGTGGCTAGGCATTCCCCCAAGCTTCTCATCAGTGGGCCTTTACATCAGGTCGGGGCAACTGCAACTCCCCCTGTCATCAGTAGTCGAGGAGTACAAGGTGGCGAAATGCAGGGTTGTCCTAAGTCTGAGGGATTCCAACGATGACCTCATCAGTCAAGCTGGCATGACAACCAGATCTGGACGCAAGTGGGCTGCCAATGCAGCTGTAGACCAGGCAGTCAGCTCCTTGAAGTTGCGGGACATAGTGGGAAACCAGTGCATTCACCGACAAGGCCTCGGCTCTGCACGGTTCCAAACCTGGGGAGGTGCAAACACGGGAACCAGGAGAGGCATGGTGCAAATGGAAGTGAGGAGCAGAGAGGAGGAGAAGCGAGTAGCAAGAGCAGTGCAGCAAGGTTCCCAGGGAGCCTGGACAAAATGGGACTTGCCCAGGCGCAAAGTCACATGGAGGGAGCTGTGGCGCCTGGAGCCCTATCGCATCTCCTTCCTTTTACGGTCTGTTTATGATACCCTCCCCTCCCCAGTACATCTCCACACATGGGGTCTAAGAGAGGATCCACTTTGTAAGCTGTGTGGCAAGAGGGGGACCTTGGCCCATATACTGTCCGGGTGCAAAACATCATTAACCCAGGGGCGATATAGATGGCGCCACGACAAAGTGCTCCTCTCATTGGCTGACACCATAGAGCGGGAGAGGGTCAAGAAGAGGCCAGCCGACACGACCGCACAGAGAGCTATCACCTTCCTCAAGGAAGGAGCTGCTAGACCACAGTCCACCAGGAGGAAAAGGACTAGCATTCTCCAGGCCGCAAGTTCCTGGGAGATGAGGGTGGATGTGGGGAAGAGGCTGCAGTTTCCTGAGGTGGTGCAAACAACCCTCCGCCCTGACATAGTGCTGTGGTCATCCAAGGAGCGGAAGATAATCTTGGTGGAACTGACAGTACCATGGGAGGAGGGGTGCGAGGAGGCCCATGAAAGGAAGGCCGAAAAATATCAACAGCTGGCCCAAGACTGCCGAGACAGAGGCTGGCAGGCGTGGGTCTTTCCTGTGGAGATAGGGTGCAGGGGCTTTCCAGCAAGGTCTGCGTGGAACTTCCTTTCTGCCATAGGCATGGATGAGCGGAGTAAAAAGGAGGCAGCTCGTCGGATGGGGGAGGAGGCGGAACGTGCCTCATGCTGGATTTGGAGCAAGAGAGAGGAGGAAAGCTGGAAGCCAGGAGCAGATGGGCAGTGAGCTGGCCACTCACTGCGGGCCCACCAACTGGAGGGTGTTGTGGTTTAGGGCCGAAACACCCAGTGAAGGTTGGACACCACCTGAGGACATCTGCTCCTGGCGTAAGGCTACAGCTACCTGCTTAGGTAGCTGAGAAAGGCACCTCGTGTGTATTCAACAAGTCAACTCTGGGTCACCAGTGACGTCTAGGAACCAGACTAGATGACAACCGAGAAAGGTCGGTGACGCTGGAGAGACAGCTGACCTCCAGGAAAGACTGGCGCGGGCACGCAGGGCTAGCAACCCTGTGCGCAGCACTCGTAAGAGGGCACCACCCAAGCTACGAATGAATCAGATAAGCAATACCCCCAGAGTCACCCGAGAGGGGGGGCGGAAGAGGGACTCAACAGGACGGACACACCGGTATCGGCCAGGACAAGGAACATGACTACGAGTAAGCTCAAGCAATCTACATTGACTGGAGGGGAATACACTGTTAGGTGCCATTGTGGGAAGATCTGCAAAAGCACCAGAGGTTTAAAGCAACACCAGAGTAGGTCCAAGTGCAGAACACCAGCAGCTCAAGAGCAGCGCACAGACCCAGGGTCTGGTCAGACGTTGGAGAACTCCAGCCAGGAAGCACCCCACAGTGCTGAAGATCTCTCCGCAACTGAACTGCCTCAGCACCAGAGACCAACTCAGAGGAACACCCCTCCAACCACCCCAATCCAATTAGCAAGGAGAGAGAGGATTAACTGGCCAAAGATGGCAGACAGTAGTGCTTGGATGCAGTTAGATGATGACCTTGATGGCATCCTGGAAGCAACTGCATCAGGCTCAGTTCATAGGAAGATCGATGCACTGACAACCATAGTATACAACCTCGCAAAGGAGCGGTTTGGCACTAAGGTGCGGAAAGGCCAGCGCCAACTACAGCAGCAGCCAAACAGGAGGGAGAGGGAGATCCGTCGCCTGAGAAGCGAGATAAAGGCCCTCAACAAGCGGTTCAAGACCAGCTCACCGACCGAGAAGGAAGGTATCAAAGACCTGACAAGTAAGGTCCGGGAACAACTGTGCAGGGTTAGAAGAGCAGAGAACATCCGGAAGCAGCGTCGGAAGAAAGAAAAGAGAAGATCTCAGTTCATAAAGGACCCATACAGCTTCACAAAGTCTCTTCTAGGCCAACAAAAATCTGGCTCACTCTCCAGCACAAAAATGGAGGTTGAAGAGTTCCTTGCTGAAGCCCACGGTGACCCTAACAGGAGTCGGGGTCTAGGGGCCAATCACAATATCTCTAGGCCTGAGAAACCAACAATTGAGCTGAATGGGAAGGAACCCACCTGGCAAGAAGTTCGGGACGTCGTCCACAAGGCCAAATCATCAGCTGCCCCTGGCCCAAGTGGTATACCATACAAAGTATAGAAAAAATGCCCCAAGCTCCTCAAGAGGCTATGGAAAACCATGAGGAAGATCTGGGCCAAGGGGACAATTCCACCCAGCTGGAAGTTGGCCGAGGGATGCTTTGTTCCGAAAGAGGAAGGGTCATCCACAATCTCCCAGTTCAGGACGATCTCTCTTCTGAACGTAGAGTGTAAGATCTTCTTCTCGGTTCTGGCACGAAGAATCACCTCCTACATGATGCAAAACCACTATATCAACCCTTCCATCCAAAAAGGTGGGATCCCAGGCTTTTCGGGCTGTCTGGAACACACCTCGATGATTACGCAACTGATCCATGAGGCAAAACGTAAGAAAAGCGACCTAACAGTCATTTGGCTAGATCTAGCCAATGCTTATGGGTCAATTCCACATGATCTCATCCAAGAAGGACTTGACCATTATTTCATCCCTGAGACAATCCGAGGCTTGATTTCAAACTACCTCGCCGGGTTCCGACTCAGATTTACATCGTCTCTTTTTACCACCAACTGGCTGGACCTCCAAAAGGGGATTCCAACAGGGTGCACCATCTCCCCCATCTTGTTCATTATGGGCATGAACATACTGCTAACAGCTGCAGAGGGCATAACCCGGGGTCCTAGATTGGAATCTGGTGTTGTGCAAACAGTACTGCGTGCGTTTATGGACGACATCACAGTAACTACTGTGACGCATGTCCAAGCAAGATGGGTGCTGGATACATTGGGCAGCGTTGCCTCCTGGGCAGGGATGCTGTTCAAGGCCAGGAAGTCCAGGAGCATGGTCATCAAGAAGGGCAGAGTCACCGGCAAGTTCAGTCTCCAAGTCCAGGGTGAGATCATCCCACCCATCGAGGGCAATCCAGTAAAATGCCTGGGAAAGTGGTTTAATGCGTCACTAACGGATGGTGCCAACGTAGCTGAGGCGGTGAAGCAGACTGAGGAGTGGCTGAAGAAGATCGACAAATCTTTGCTACCGGGCAAGTTCAAGACCTGGCTTTATCAACATGGCCTCTTGCCCAGGCTCCTTTGGCTACTAACAGTCTACGAGTTTCCCATGACCACCGTCGAGCTCATTGAGAGGAGGACCAACAAGCACCTGCGGAGGTGGCTAGGCATTCCCCCAAGCTTCTCATCAGTGGGCCTTTACATCAGGTCGGGGCAACTGCAACTCCCCCTGTCATCAGTAGTCGAGGAGTACAAGGTGGCGAAATGCAGGGTTGTCCTAAGTCTGAGGGATTCCAACGATGACCTCATCAGTCAAGCTGGCATGACAACCAGATCTGGACGCAAGTGGGCTGCCAATGCAGCTGTAGACCAGGCAGTCAGCTCCTTGAAGTTGCGGGACATAGTGGGAAACCAGTGCATTCACCGACAAGGCCTCGGCTCTGCACGGTTCCAAACCTGGGGAGGTGCAAACACGGGAACCAGGAGAGGCATGGTGCAAATGGAAGTGAGGAGCAGAGAGGAGGAGAAGCGAGTAGCAAGAGCAGTGCAGCAAGGTTCCCAGGGAGCCTGGACAAAATGGGACTTGCCCAGGCGCAAAGTCACATGGAGGGAGCTGTGGCGCCTGGAGCCCTATCGCATCTCCTTCCTTTTACGGTCTGTTTATGATACCCTCCCCTCCCCAGTACATCTCCACACATGGGGTCTAAGAGAGGATCCACTTTGTAAGCTGTGTGGCAAGAGGGGGACCTTGGCCCATATACTGTCCGGGTGCAAAACATCATTAACCCAGGGGCGATATAGATGGCGCCACGACAAAGTGCTCCTCTCATTGGCTGACACCATAGAGCGGGAGAGGGTCAAGAAGAGGCCAGCCGACACGACCGCACAGAGAGCTATCACCTTCCTCAAGGAAGGAGCTGCTAGACCACAGTCCACCAGGAGGAAAAGGACTAGCATTCTCCAGGCCGCAAGTTCCTGGGAGATGAGGGTGGATGTGGGGAAGAGGCTGCAGTTTCCTGAGGTGGTGCAAACAACCCTCCGCCCTGACATAGTGCTGTGGTCATCCAAGGAGCGGAAGATAATCTTGGTGGAACTGACAGTACCATGGGAGGAGGGGTGCGAGGAGGCCCATGAAAGGAAGGCCGAAAAATATCAACAGCTGGCCCAAGACTGCCGAGACAGAGGCTGGCAGGCGTGGGTCTTTCCTGTGGAGATAGGGTGCAGGGGCTTTCCAGCAAGGTCTGCGTGGAACTTCCTTTCTGCCATAGGCATGGATGAGCGGAGTAAAAAGGAGGCAGCTCGTCGGATGGGGGAGGAGGCGGAACGTGCCTCATGCTGGATTTGGAGCAAGAGAGAGGAGGAAAGCTGGAAGCCAGGAGCAGATGGGCAGTGAGCTGGCCACTCACTGCGGGCCCACCAACTGGAGGGTGTTGTGGTTTAGGGCCGAAACACCCAGTGAAGGTTGGACACCACCTGAGGACATCTGCTCCTGGCGTAAGGCTACAGCTACCTGCTTAGGTAGCTGAGAAAGGCACCTCGTGTGTATTCAACAAGTCAAGTCCCCTCTGAGCGACAGTCTCGCCGAGGAGCCGACCTTAATTATTGGCAGCTCCGTATTAAGAAACGTGGCACTAAAGAAACCAGGGACTATAGTTAAATGCCTGCCAGGGGCCAGAACGGGCGACATAGAATCCTACCTAAAACTGCTGGCTAAGGATAAGCGTAAATACCGCAAAATTGTTATTCACGCTGGCGGTAATGACACCCGGTCACGCCGATCAGAGGTCACCAAAGTTGGTGTTGTTTCGGTGTGTGAGTTTGCTAAAACAATATCGGACTCTGTAATTTTCTCTGGTCCCCTGCCTGATCTGACCAGTGATGACATGTTTAGCCGCATGTCATCATTCAACCGCTGGTTGTCTAGGTGGTGTCCAGAAAAAGACGTGGGCTACATTGATAACTGGCAAACTTTCTGGGGAAAACCTGGTCTGATCAGGAGAGATGGCATTCATCCCACTTTGGATGGTGCAGCCCTTCTTTCTAGGAATCTGGCCGGATTTATTAGTTCTCCTAAATGCTGACAACCCAGGGTCCAGACCAGGAAGCAGAGCCGTAGTTTAACACACCTCTCTGCAGCTTCTGTACTGTTACCCACCCATTATCCTATTGAGACGGTGTCTTTCCCACGGCCAAAACTTAACAGATCAAAAACTGATCTAAAGGGAAGAAATCATAAAAATCTAATAAAAATCCATACGGATCACTTTGAACCAAAAAATAAAAGAATTAAATGTGGTCTATTAAATATAAGGTCTCTCCCTCCAAAGACTTTGTTAGTTAATGAATTGATTTCTGATAATCAGATTGATTTGTTTTGTCTCACAGAAACCTGGCTACAAGAGGACTACGTTAGTATAAATGAGTCAACTCCCTCCAGTTATTCAAATTTCCACATTCCCAGATCTGTGGGAAGAGGAGGAGGAGTGGCAACCATCTTTCAGTCTGATTTATTAATTAGTCCCAGGCCAATTAATAACTACAGTTCTTTTGAACATTTAACCCTCAGTTTCCCTCATCCAAACTGCAAAGCAATAAAACCTCTTCTGTTTATTGTTTTGTATCGTCCACCAGGCCCTTACACTCAGTTTTTGGATCAGCTGTCAGACTTCTTATCTTATTTGGTGTTAAATACTGACAAGGTTATTATAGTGGGTGATTTTAACATCCATGTTGACACTGAATGTGATAACCTTAGTGTAGCCTTTAAAACTGTCCTAGATTCAATTGGTTTTGCTCAAAATGTGCATAAGCCAACGCACTCTCGGCTCCATACTTTGGACCTTGTGCTGACATATGGCATTGATTGTGAAGAATTAACAGTATTCTCTCACAACCCTGTCCTATCTGATCATTTTTTAATAACATTTGAGTTTAATCTAACTGATTTCTCCACCCCCAAAAGAGGGTTCCATTATAGTAGATCTTTATCGGATAATGCTGTATCAAAACTTAAAGAGTCTGTCCCCCTCTTAATATCCTCAGTATTGCAGAAATGCCCTGTAGATGGCAGCAATGCTGTTTCTTCCCATTCACAAATAGATACATTTGCTAACAGTGTGACTTCCTCATTGCGTTCTGCATTAGACAATGTAGCTCCCTTGAAAAAGAAGGTGATAATTCACAGGAAGCTGGCTCCCTGGTTTAATTCAGAGCTGCGTTCCTTGAAGCACAATGTTAGGAAATTGGAGAGATAATGGCGCTCTACACACCAAGAGGAATCCTACTTAATCTGGAGGGACAGTCTATTGTTGTATAACAAGACCCTTCGCAGAGTTAGAGCAGCATATTTTTCATCATTAATTAAAGAGAATAAAAATAATCCTAGATTTCTCTTTAGTACAGTTGCCAAACTTACTCAGAGCTGCAGCTCTGTGGATCCATCCATTCCCTTAGCTCTTAGTAGTAATGATTTTATGGGATTCTTCATAAATAAAATTGATGCCATTAAAAATAAAATAATTGGCATCCTCCCAAACATGATTACCTCATCCCCAGTAAGTAAGGCAGCATTGGAGGAATCTTTAAAACCTGTGCTGTGTCTGAACTGTTTAGAAGCAGTAGAGCTTTCTGAGCTATCTAAAATCTTAGCTTCATCTAAACCTTCTACCTGTATGTTAGACCCAATTCCAACCAAGTTGTTTAAGGAGGTATTCCCTTTGATCAGTGGTCCTATTTTAGACATGATTAATCTATCCTTAGTAAATGGATATGTACCACAGGCTTTTAAAGTAGCTGTTATTAAACCTTTACTTAAGAAACCTTCTCTTGATCAAGATGAGCTAGTAAACTACAGACCTATATCTAATCTTCTTTTCTTATCTAAAATTATTGAGAAAGTAGTTGCTAATCAACTTTGTGAACATTTACAAAGCAATGACCTACTTGAGGAGTTTCAGTCAGGCTTCAGAGCTCATCATAGCACTGAAACAGCTCTGGTGAAGGTCACTAATGATATTCTCATGGCCTCAGATAATGGACTTGTGTCTGTACTTGTCCTGTTAGATCTTAGTGCTGCATTTGATACAGTTGATCACAATATTCTCCTACAAAGACTTGAACATACTGTAGGGATTAAGGGGAAAGCATTAGGCTGGTTTAAATCTTATCTGTCGGACAGATTCCAGTTTGTTCATGTTAATAATAAATCTTCCTCAAACTCTAGGGTCACCTGTGGAGTACCACAGGGTTCAGTCCTTGGACCAATTCTCTTTACTATATATATGCTTCCGATCGGCATAATTATCAGACAGCATGGGATTAATTTCCACTGTTATGCTGATGACACTCAGCTATATTTATCCATAAATCCTGATGAATCCAATCAATTACTTCGACTGCAGTCATGTCTTGATGACATCAAAAGCTGGATGACTTTAAATTTCCTGCATCTAAATTCTGACAAGACCGAAGTTGTAATCTTTGGGCCAGAGTCCTCAAAAAATAAACTTCTTAACCAATCACTTAATCTGGATGGCATTATCTTGGCCTCTGGTAATAAAGTAAAAGACCTTGGTGTTATTTTTGACCAAGACATGTCATTTAAATCCCATATCAAACAGGTTTCCAGAGTTTCCTTTTTTCACCTCCGGAATATTGCCAAAATTAGAAACATTCTGTCCAGGAGTGATGCTGAAAAACTAGTCCATGCATTTGTTACTTCAAGGCTGGACTATTGTAATTCTTTACTATCAGGATGTCCACAAAATGCAGTTCAAAGCCTTCAGCTGATCCAAAATGCTGCAGCAAGAGTTCTGATGAAAATCAACAAGCGGGATCATATTTCTCCAATTTTAGCTTCCCTTCATTGGCTTCCTGTAGAATTTAAAATTCTTCTTCTAACGTATAAAGCCCTTAATAATCAAGCTCCATCATATATCAGAGCTCTGATTACCCCGTATGTTCCTAACAGAGCACTTCGCTCTCAGACTGCAGGTCTGCTTGTGGTTCCTAGAGTCTCTAAAAGTAGAATGGGAGGCAGATCCTTTAGCTATCAGGCTCCTCTCCTGTGGAACCAACTCCCAGTTTTGGTCCGTGAAGCAGACACCCTGTCTACTTTTAAGACTAATCTTAAAACCTTCCTTTTTGACAAAGCTTATAACTAGAGTGGCTCATGTTACTCTGAGCTACCTTTATAGTTTTGCTGCTATAGGCGTAGGCTACTGGAGGACATCAGGGCCTATTTTTCTCACTGATTTTACTGTTCTCCAGTCTACTGTTCTCCAGATTTGCATTGCATTACATTGAAATGACTGTTGTCATTTCAGCTTTTAACTTTTTGTTCTCTCTCTTTTTTCTTCATAGTAGGTACACCTGGTCTGACGTTCTGTTGACTGTGAAATCCTCCAGGGAGGACAGATCACCGACTATTACCATCTAATGTAGAACAGATTACTAGATCAATGTGTGCTTCTGTGCTTTTTGTCTGTCTTGTTGTGTCTCTGCTCTGTCTTCTGTAACCCCCAGTCGGTCGAGGCAGATGACCGTTCATACTGAGCCCGGTTCTGCTGGAGGTTTTTCCTTCCCGCTAACGGGTGTTTTTTCTTTCCACTGTCGCTTCATGCTTGCTCAGTATGAGGGATTGCAGCAAAGCCATGTACAATGCAGACGACTCTCCCTGTGGCTCTACGCTTCTCCAGGAGTGAATGCTGCTTGTCGGGACTTTGATGCAATCAACTGGTTTTCTTATATAGGAACATTTTTGACCAATCTGTATAATCTGACCCAATCTGTATAATATGATTGAACTTAACTTTGTAAAGTGCCTTGAGATGACATGTTTCATGAATTGGCGCTTTTAGAGACTCTTGGGGGAGGGAGGGGGTTTATTAGGTATTTAGGGGGTGAGGGGGGCTCTGGCTGGGTGGCTCGTGCGGGTCGTGTTGGCCCGCCCTCTTTGGGGGGCCCGGTCCGGGGGGCGTCGGGTCCGGGGCCGGGGCCGGGGGTTGGGCACAAGCAGTCGTATAGTCGATTTGGGGTGACCCCCCCCTTTGGTCAGTGTTGGATGCGAGTGTTATGTGGGAATGTGTGTACAGCGTCTTTTTTTTTTTTTTTTTTTTTTTTATCTGTGTGTGGTGAGTGGGGCACAAGGGAGGGATGGTGTGAATGAGTTTTCGATATATTTTTATTTTTTTTCCCCAGGTATGGGTGTGGTCCGCTCCCTCTCCCAAAAACATCTCAAGTCTCCGCTAGGTGCGGAGCCCATCCCCCCACGTCCTGCCCTCCTCCACTTCATTGGCGGACGCCTTGGCCCTCTGGCGCATTGGTTGGCTTCGGGTTTGGGGCGGGTTCCCGGGCGTGCGCCGGCCCACTCCCGGCCCACTCCCCCGGGGGGCGGCCGGGGCCCCCGTCGCGGGGGCGGGGCGCCCCTGGGGCCTCTGGCCCCCTGGGCCCATGGCCGGGACCACTCCAGCGGGGCTGGCTGCCGGCGGAGCCCACGGGCTCGTCCCCACGGCTCTTGACGGCGTCGGCATTGCGGTGGCTGGGGGATTTCCTCGGGGTCGTCTCTGCTCCTTCCTTGGGGGGGGGGGTTGCGGATATCCTGTGTCGGCCCCTCCTGGGCGACCTGCTTTGGGGGCCCCTTTGGGAGTCTGGGGTTATGGGTCCCCTGACTCCTGCCTCTGTTTTCGGGGAAGGCGGGCCTTTGGTTCTCCACAACCACTATCAAGCTATTTTCTTTTGGAAAATTTTCACCTAAACTAGTGCACTCTCACAAACGCAAGTGCTGGGTCCCAGGTATTAAGTGTTCACTTATATACAGTAATCTTATAATTTATAAGTAGCAGTATAAAGCTTGTGACTCCACATTACTTCAGACTTTTTGAATTGAGAAAGCTTCCTGGATAGGAAGCAAAACATCTTCAAACTTCAGAAAAAAGTCCAGTTGTTTTGTTTTTTACTTTTTTTGATATACAACAGGTGGGTTTGTAATTTGTTTCAGACAAGGATAGATCACTTCCATCTTGATGCTCTCGGTGTTGCAAGACTGCAAATAAGTCTGATTTGGGGCAACATGAAGGTACAAGTCCAAAAGTTTGTTAGTGATCTGATTGTTACGATTGACAGACCTCACTGGCTCAAACAGGTAACTATAGTTATTCAGGCAATGTTCTTTTTTTTAAATGGATCTATCCTTTATAACTTTTTTTTTTGCTACGAAGCGATGAAATTCATCACACAACACATAAGGCCCGTTTACACTACACTTTTTTAACCGAGCCGAGACCAGTCCGAGCTCGGTAACCGAGATAACTCTTGTGTGTAAACGGTCAGCAGACTGAACCAGACCGCGCTAAACATAACCGGACCGCGCTAACTGCAGACCAGCTCTTGGGTAGGTCTCGGCCTGGTTCTATTTTATCCCGGTTTCTGATAACGAAGAGCGCATGAGCAGACCGCGTCATGCCCTTACAGTCAGCTGACTGTCAGCGGGTTTTCCGGCGTGTCTGGTTGCACGTCCCGATTCACACTCCATTCAGACAAATTTCAGACATTCATAATAATACTAGCTTCCTTACCGTGCCACACGGTTTCCAGTGATGATTCTGCTTAGCAGCGCAATGAACCTCAGTGTCTGTCGTTGTTTCCGGCATCTGTAAATCCTTATTAGACGTTCGTTTGTCTCATCCACTTCCCAAAAAGCCAACTTTCTCAAGTAAATTAACCAATGGTTGCCTTCTTCCCCTGACTCTCTGCAAACAGCGAAATATCACAATATCAAGCATAACTTTCTGAATGTTACGGGCGCAGCTGTGTGTGTTTTGCTGCTTCCGCCTTCAATCCCAGAGAGCGGTAGTACCGCAGATCGCCACTAGGGGGCGAGGAGCAACCAAGGAACCGAGATAAGCTTTGTGTGTAAACGGGTCGGCTTGTCTTGGATAACTGAACCAAGCTCGGACTGGTCTCGGCATGGCTCGGTTTTTAGATGTAGTGTAAACGGGCCTATTGTTCTTTCAGCTCCCAGATCTTCATCACTTGGCATGTGCCACTGGATGTGAGGTGCTACATCTTATTCAGATTTGGCCCATAATAACCAGAGATGTTTTGTGTTGCCCTGAGGCATTTACAGCAGCTTCAGTTGAATACATTGGCTGCAACAATTGCCGCCTTGTCACCAAAGCCAACAACTTGCTCAGTGGCTACTTGTCTTCAATCCGATCAGCAAGTCTGACTGATGAGGAGGCAAAGCAACTCCAGGTCCAAATTAGTGACCATCACAGACTATTTGAGAGGGTAATTTTCATTTAATTATGTTCTGCCTTCAATGCTACCATACGTTTATAGATTAAAAAACTTTTTGTTTACATCTTTTTAAGATTTGGAAGGCAGATGTGGCAAACCGGGCCAACATTCATTGTGGCTATCACATTGGGGAGCAAATTGATATGCTGGGCCACCCTATGATTGGTGACTGCAACCGCTTTGAACGATACCACCAGAGGATCAAGGACTTGGGTAGGTAAATTTTCCGTTTTTTGTTGTACTTCACTACTTTGTTATCGCTCACAAAAATGGTGTCAGTACTGAAAATCAATGGTGAAGAGGATTGCTGTGTTGGATACCCTTTGCACACTGTTAACACCAAATAATGAAACAGCAGAAAATACATCTGTCCCCGGGCTTCCAGGCTACGCCCCGGTTTACAGGCCATCAGGATCAGCCACAGTGATATCTGCAGCTGAACTTCGTCAAAGACATGGGCTTGGTAGGTAAATCTATGTTACAAAAATAAATTACTAAAGTAATTGTATTATTAAAATATTCTTGGATGTTCCATCAACGATGACTAAAAAAAGGTAACAAAATTATTTTATTTATTGTAATTAATTTCTTAACAGGGTGGCACCTTGGAACCCAAATGCCAGAGCTATCCCACCTGAAAGTGTCAAAAATGATGCGCCAGCCAGACCTCATGGAGCGAATGGGGGATAGAGTCCTGACACAGGAAGAGATCTTACTTGGCCCAAAGGTGTGACTCCTGTAGTTAATCTCAATCCAGTACAGGAAAATACATATTAATAAATATTAATTATACATTATAAGGTACTGTAAGCACTGTCTTCTCGTATGGGAACATCATTAACATAATTTACTTTTATTCCCAAGGTTTGGATAATGGGAAAACATGTGATCAACGTCATTAACAACCCTCTCTCTAGGCAACCAGACAGATGCATTAAACACCAAACTGCCATACTGTCCCCACAAAAATATAAGTACGTTATCAATGTTTATCATTTGTGTAATGGCAGTAGTAATGTACTGAATTCAGAATATTTTTTCAGCCAAATTCACAAAAGGATGGCACAGAGCAGCAATTGTACCAGCAACAAAACATACTGCATAGCATTTCCCAGAAGCTGTGCATCATTTTGTGTATTATACCCTTGGATATTTATCTAAATAAATGGAATACGCCTTTTATAATGCAAGTGTTTTAAAAATATTTAATCTCATTCACAGATTTGATGTAAAGACTCTCAGAGTTGGCTCATTTGTGGAGATAGCCCCCTTCAACCCAACCCATGTGAATGACAGTGACAGGCAACCAGTGAAAATCACAACCATATGGGCTACAATCTCTGGTAAAGTAGTTACATCTTGAATTTAATGTGTAAGCAGGATTATAGAGAAACCGGGCAACGTAAACCTCATAGCATAATGCATAACACTAGGTTAAGTTACAGTTTTACTAGAGATAATTTTTGTATCCCATAGCTACATGCACAATGTTTCTCCCCAGATATTCCACTGGTCCTGTTTGAGGGTACCACTTTCTTGCTGCAACGCACAGAAGACCCACTGACAGGCTGCAAACAGTATCAAGAAGGCGGAAAAATCTTTTTTCCAACATCAGCCATCACTGACACCCTCCTGTTCCTCCACCACAAATGCTTCTGGGAGCCAATTGAAAACCTTGGGATCGGGACAAAGTCTGCTGCCGCCAATAGACAGTATTGTCAATTAGTTAAAAAAAAAATCATTCACAATCCAAGGAACAAATTGTTTCTTAGAAATGCATATCTACACTCTTATACAGAGTAACCTTACCACACACACACACACACACACACACACACACACACACACACACACACACACACACACACACACACACACACACACACACACACACACACACAGGTAACTTGATGTCAAACCTAACCCTCTTAACATGTACAGTATGTGCAATAATTGCAATACATTGAACTGCATTTCCCTATGTTTTATTATTAAATACTCAGTGTGTCATATAGGGTTTGTCATTCTTTTATATAAAAAAAATAATTTGTAAACTATTATCAAGGAATAGTGGATTGTGATATTTTACTAAATTTTAGTTCTAAGACGTCTTCAGATATCTCAAGACATCTTCGTATTTCCAAGACATCTTGAGACATCTCAAGTCATCTCAAGACATCTTCGTATTTCCAAGACATCTTGAGACATCTCAAGTCATCTCAAGACATCTTAAGACCATGTCTATAGACACGTCTTATAGACACGTCCTGACTTACCAAGATATCTCAGCAAATGTGTCTTGAGACACATTTTAAGACGTCTTGCGATGCGGTGATGGCTGGGTATGTATCAGTAAGTGCAAGGAGGATCCACCAGTGCAGCCTAATTTAAGGATATTTCCAACCACAGTTGTGGCAGACAGAAGACTCAGCTTCCAGGCAAACTGCTATGAAAGTCATCCTTGGTTTCAATATTCTGTAATTATGGATTCTGCCTACTGCTATGCCTGCAGACATTTCAGCCAGATATGATGCCAGTATTGAGGATCTGGGACCTGAACTCCATCAGTTCAGGAGACTTTTAGAGAGAAAAATAAAGAGTCACGAGACTGGAAACCCTTGTGATACAGTGGAGTTGATCCCTTTTATTGAGCCATACAAAGAAGTATTCTGCGAGCTCTTTAGACTGTGCAAAATCACTGTTGCACTCCCAGTGAGTTCTGCCACTTGTGAGCGGAGTTTTTCCAAACTAAAATTAGTGAAAGCCTACCTCCGGTACACCATTACTGATGAACGTCTTAGCAGTTTAGGGATGTTAAGCATTGAAACCAGAAGGGCAAAAGCTTTGTACCTTGATGCATTTGTGGACTATTTTGCAAGAAACCCCAAACGCAGAATACTATTATTGTAGTGTTACAGGATTTGGTATTGCCATGAGAGATTGCTGAAATGAAAATGTGACTGTAGGTCTCCTACTATAAAACTCCATGTACAACAGCATAAATATATACCTACACAGATAATAAAATATTTCCATCCAAGTGAAAGAAATCTTAGTGTACAAAAACTGTTTTGAAGGTTTATTATTCTCATGTGCAGTATGTGAAATATTTTGAATAGAAATCATTTCTGTTTCATTGGTTCTCTAAATAAACAAAAATGTTGTAAAAAGAAAAAAAAAGGTAATTTTTTTCATTCTTCTTTCTGTGCCCCCGTGAAAAAACAGTGGCCCCACCTTGGCCCCCCTGTAAATTTTTTCCTAGAACCACCCCTGGGAGAAGGTAACAAAAGAATTCTATCCTGCTGTAAACAGAGGAGAGAGAGGCACAAAGGGCGGCCCCTCCTCTCTCAGCAGGGTACT
This sequence comes from Fundulus diaphanus, assembly GCA_037039145.1. Lineage (NCBI taxonomy): Eukaryota > Metazoa > Chordata > Actinopteri > Cyprinodontiformes > Fundulidae > Fundulus > Fundulus diaphanus. Next base: position 44,280,183 of record CM073143.1, read on the forward strand.
TCTGACCACTCCCTCTTCAGACCCTCTTCTGCAGCTCCCACATTCTTCAGACACTTCTCTTCAGACTCCTGACTCCAAGATGCTCGACTTCTCTCCTGGGGCTCCCAAGGAGAGAGGGGGGTCTCCTTCCTCAGCCGCCATGTAACTCAAGGCCAAAAACCCACAGACCAACCATTCTGTGGAACGCATCTGCTGCTTCAATGGAATGACCAAGACGGAGCGGAGGACTTGACTGAATCCGGATAAACAACACACTGACCAGAGCTAAGTTGCACTCTGACTGCTGCGCAAACCAGCCGCAAAGTGCAGATTGCCAAAACAGCCTTGTTGTATTTCTCCTCAGCCTTTACAGGGAAGCGAACCCCAGCTGGAGCTGAAAAGCCGACAAATTTGGGCCTGCTTTCGAATGTGAGGAAAACCTGCTCAATCGTGACTGCAACCAGGTCAGAGGCTGTCTGGAGGACCTACAGGCCTCCATTCCCTCCACACGCTGTTGGTTAGCTCAGAGCTGCAGAGCTAAACGCTAGCCTGCCAAGAACAAACCGACACCTTTCCTGCTTCCCCTTCAACGCTCCTTCCGTGGAATGGCCAAAGTGGACAAAACTCACACGAGGCAAACGACGGGTTTGAACAGGGAGCTGAGGGAGAAGTTAAATGGTTCATCTGGAAATGTTTTGTAACTCGTTTGGACACATGGTTGCTTTAAACAAAGGGCTAACTGGATGGCTCATTGCTAGCGTTCGGTACCATGTCATTGTCAAGCGTGTTTTTATGGTTATAACAAAAGGTTATCTCCACAAGGGTTTCATACATTGATGGGACATTAATGTTTACGTTATCCAGCCCACTCATGACTAAAAATAAAGCTAAAGCCTTTATTTGTTAGCGCCGAATGCCCGCTAGCCAAAATGCTATTAGCTCCTGCTAACATCCGGTTCCAGACATTTCAAAAGGAGCTTGTTTTAAAGCATAACGCTTGTCTTTTCTGCTCCGTCGGTAGATAGAGCTATGAGCCTTATTCCAGCATTAATACCGAATCTTAATGTCGGTTTTAAAGGCAATTTTGATAACTTTAGACTTTAACCAGGTTAGCGACCGATCGCTACAGCGACCCCTAGCGCCCGGAGGTAGAATCGCATAAACAAAGGCAAGCGATCCTAAGGTAATCATTTTACTGAACAAATAAGTCTTTAGAATATTATTTACTCAAAATAATGTTCTGGGGTCCGTTCTTCGTACGTCGCTAACTCAGTTAGCTGGATTTGACTGTTGACGATTTGGCATGATCTTGGATCGTTTGGTTCTTCGAAACTCTTCTTGGACTTGCTGTCATAGCAACATGTGCGCCAGCTTAAGCCTGCTCGCGAGCAGGCTTATTTCATGTAAACAGGATTAGCTCGCAGCTGTATAAATGGAGGTAATAGGGATATCCAGCCAGTGCACTTGGGCCACCTAGTGGCAGAGGACGGGACAGAATTGTGGAACACCATTTTTAATGTTTAATAAAAGACGAAACAAATAATGCTTAGTTCCTCTCGTTTTATTTAAACATTGTTTTTATAAAGAAAAGCCAGCAAGTCATCTTTTGCCTGCAATAAGAGATAGTTATGTAAAGTCAGCAATACTACTGTCAAATGGTGTATTAGAACTTACTCTGAAGGTCCTTTTGAAGCAACTCGATCTGTAGTGCAATTTTTCAAGTTGTGGAGTTCAATTTCACCTCTTAGTTTTTTCAGGTCAAAATACAATTTTTTTTGTTGAAGATGCCGTTTATATAGGGAACGGATGGCACCCTGTGTCATTTTGTGAAAGAAAAAGGGTGAAACATGCCTCATGCAACAAAAGTAAAAAGAACCTGTTTTTTTTCAGCCTTTTTCTTGGTGGCTGTTATAAACAGCCAAACACATCATTTAACAGTGGCTTTTAAAAAGAGGAAAAAGTGTCTTTTTAAAATATAGTATAATAATTAAAGGCTACCATTTTGTAGAATATTCTTGTACTTCACTTTTTTCCCCATGTTCTAATGTGTCCGGTGGAGGCTCTGAAAGTGATAGAAACATCCGGTGTCCGGTGGAGGCTCTCTTTAGAAAGTGATAGAAACATCTACCATGGACAGCACTTATGCATGTAATTTGTCTGCTACTTTTTGCCAGCCCTCTCTCCTGGCTTTAGCAGACTTTGAGGTGTTCCCTGTCGTTTTAATTAATGACTCAAATTCAGCATAACCTTCCATTAAAAGCTCGTGTTCTGCTTGGGAGAAAAACTGTGGGCGTTCTTTGGCCATGCTGAACAGCCAATAGCAGCGTTGCTGATCATTGTTTCTACTATCGATACATTTCCCCTTTTAAACAAACGCATGAACGCGCAGTTGTCTCAGATAACTCAGTCCAGCGATACTAATCCTAAACAACAGGTGGGTTCGAAGAACCCAATTAGCCGGATCATGATTAGCCGGATGAAATCATCTTGGATGTGTCATTTGATCTTGGATGTTTTAAGCAACGTACGAAGAACGGACCCCTGGTTAACTTGGGCTTTGCATTGTGAATGGATTGAAACACATGCCAAATGTTTTTGTCATGGTTTAAGTTTTGTCTGGCTTCTTTCTTGTTATTTTGCAGTTCACTCAGCTCTCCCTCGCTCAGCTATTAGTCACACCTGTTTGGACACTAATTAGTCTTTATTCCCGTCACCTGTCAGGCTCCCTTTATAAACTCACTTCAGTTGTGTTCTCGTCGCCGGTCCATAGTGCTCACTCCTGCTCAGTTTCTGCCAGAATCCTGTGTCAGCTCAGTTTTTTGTTCCAGTCAGCCAGAAGTCTTTTCTCCAACTTTGTTTTTGTTCCAGTCAGCCAGAAGTCTTTTCTCCAACTTTGTTTTTGTTCCAGTCAGCCAGAAGTCTTTTCTCCAACTTTGTTTTTGTTCAAGTCACTGCCTAAGACCCAGCTCAGCTCTTTTCCAACTCAAGTTCTCAACTCCTGTTCACGACTCCTGGGTTCCGTTCTGCTCTCAAGTTCCAACTCCTGTTCTCAACTCCTGGTGAGCCGTTCTGGTCTCAAGTCCCCGGCTCTGATGTTCTGGTCTCAAGTCCTCGGCTCTGATGTTCTGGTCTCAAGTCCCCGGCTCTGATGTTCTGGTCTCAAGTCCCCGGCTCTGATGTTCTGGTCTCAAGTCCTCGGCTCTGATGTTCTGGTCTCAAGTCCCCGGCTCTGATGTTGTGGTCTCAAGTCCTCGGCTCAGATGCTCCATCCTGGTCTCAAGTCTTCGGCTCTAGAGTTCCTCCCGGTCAGTCTCTCAACACGCCTCCTGCCGGCCAGCTTCTGCACCCTACACCTCCGTCTGTTGTAAGACTCTGGGTTCCATCATCATCCATCTTCCACACTATTCAATAAACTCACTCCTAAGAACTAGCTCTGTGTGTGCGTGCTGTGTCCGGGTTCATCCTAGAAAAATATCATAACATTATGGACCGGCCAAGGGATGAACCGGTGCAGAAGTTGGTAGGATCTGCCCCGCCTCCAGTTCATCTCGCCTGGGTCGCCGTGCGGCGACGCCTCGCCTCTGGTTTCGTCTCGCCTGGGTCACAGTGTTGCGACGCCTCGCCTCTGGTTCATCTCGCCTGGGTCACTGTGCAGCGACGCCTCGCCTCTAGTTCGTCTTGCCTGGGTTGCTGTGCTGCGACGCCCTGCCTATGACTCTGTTCCACGGGATCGCTCTCCGCGAGACCCGCCTCTGTCGCTGCCCAGCTCTTAAAGATGGCGCTTTTAGTCGTCGCTGCCCAGCGTAACTATTGCCGCTGCCCAGCATATTAAGACTTTGCTGCCCAGCGCCTTCTGGTTTCTGTTTTTGTTTGTTACTTAACATTCCTTAGTTTTACAGTATTTCAGTGCTCCTTAGATTTCTTAGAGTTTTTTAGGTTTGGTTTTGTTGTGTTCTAGTTCTGCTTTTGTTTCTAGTCTTGCTTTTTGTATATTTTTACTGTTTTAGAAGAATTGTTTCTGCCTTCTGTTCATTTGTTTAGGCTCAACCTTAGTTTTGGTTACTTGGGATTTTTTGGTGTTTTAGAGTTATTTTGGTGTTTTCTTTCTTTTGAGTATTTGAGTTTTTATTTAGCTTTTGTTTTTCCAGCTCGGTTCTATTGTTCTAGGTTAGCTTTTAGTCTTCCGAGTTTTGTTTTTCAGTTCCAGTTTTTACCTTAGACTTCCTGTTTTGCTTTGTGTTCTTATTTCTAGCTTTAGTTATCTAGTTTTTCATCAGTTTAGCTGTACCTGCCCTCATCTCCCTGTTCTGCTTTGTTTCATAGTTTTGCTTTAGCGTTTGGTTCCTTTCCTAGTTTACCAGTTTTGTTTTGATTTTTCAGTTTTAGACCCGTAGTTCCGGCTTTAGACCCTGTAGTTCCTATCCGAGTCCTGTAGTTCTAGTTTTAGACCTGTAGTTCCGTCAGCCCTGTAGTTCCTGTCTTGACCCTGTAGTCCCTGTCTTGACCCTGTAGTCCCTGTCTTGACCCTGTAGTCCCTGTCTTGACCCTGTAGTCCCTGTCTTAGCCTTGTAGCCCCTGTCTTAGCCCTGTAGTTCTTGTCTAGCCCTGTAGTTCTTGTCTAGCCCTGTAGTTCCGGTATTAGCATTGTAGTCTGTCAAGTTTTGTAGTTCTAGTCTTAGTTCTGTATTTGTTTTTATTAAGTTTTGTTTGTTTTATCCCTTTAGTGTCTATGTGTGTGGGTTCCTGCGCCATCTGGGTTCCTGCGTTGGATGGGTTCCAGTGCTCTTAAAGGTCCCTGCGCTCTTAAAGGTCCCTGTGCTCTTAAAGGTCCCTGCACTTTCTAAGGTTCCTACGCTTTACTTCTCCTGTTTTCTTTGTTTTGTTTTTGCCCTGTTTAGGTTAGTCTAGTCCCCTCTAGCCTTCAGTAGTTTTTATTTTGTTTTGACTTCCCCTAGTGTCTCTGTTCTGTTCACCCAGTCCTCTTAGTTCTTGTTGTTCTTGGTGTTTAGGCGCCGCCAGAGCCCTCCGGCGTTCCAAAGTCGCCGGCTGAGCCCTCTGGCGCGCCCGGCCTGTCGCTGCCCAGCGCATGCAAGTCGCCGCCAGAGCCCTCCGGCGCTCCCATGTCGCCGACTGAGCCCTCTGGTACGGCAGCCTGTCGCTGCCCAGCGCACGCAGGTCGCCGCCAGAGCCCTCCGGCGCTTCCTAGTCGCCGGCTGAGCCCTCTGGTGCGCCAGCCTGTTGCTGCCCAGCGCATCCCCGGTTCCCCGGCGTGTTTTAGACGCCCTCTGTTCTCGGTTCCCCGGCGTGTTTTAGACGCCCTCTGTTCTCGGTTCCCCGGCGTGTTTAGACGCCCTCTGTTCTCGGTTCCCCGGCGTGTTTAGACGCCCTCTGTTCTCGGTTCCTCGGCGTGTTCGGACGCCCTCTGTTCTCGGTTCCCCGGCGTGTTTGGACGCCCTCTGTTCTCGGTTCCCCGGCGTATGTAGACTCCCTCTGTTCTCGGTTCCCCGGCGTGTTAGTACGCCCTCTGTTCTCGGTTCCCCGGCGTGTTTAGACGCCCTCTGTTCTCGGTTCCTCTGCGTGTTTGGACGCCCTCTGTTCTCGGTTCCCCGGCGTGTTTGGACGCCCTCTGTTCTCGGTTCCCCGGCGTATGTAGACTCCCTCTGTTCTCGGTTCCCTGGCGTGTTAGTACGCCCTCTGTTCTAGTTCCCTGGCGTTTTAGATGTTCCCGCTTCCCTCGCGCCCCAGCGTTTCCCTCACGCCCCGGCGTTCTCTTCCCCAAGCCCCGGCGTTTCCCTGACGCCCCGGCGGGTTTCCCCTGGCGTTTCTGTACACCAGTCGTGCTCCAGCGTGTGTTGTTGAGCCCTGGTGTTTTCAGTACGCCTGTTCTTCCCTCTGGCGTTGTCGTACGCTTGTTTCTTCCCTCTGGCGTTGTTGTACGCCTGTTTCTTCCCTCTGGCGCTGTCGTACGCCTGTTTCTTCCCTTTGGCGCTGTCGTGCGCCCGTTCCTTCCCTTTGGCCCTGGCGTGCGCCTGTTCCTTCCCTTTGGCGCTGGCATGCGCCCGTTCCTTCCCTTTGGCGCTGGCGTGCGCCCGTTTCTTCCCTCTGGCGTTGTCGTACGCCTGTTCCTTCCCTCTGGCGTTGTCGTACGCCCGTTCCTTCCCTCTGGCGTTGTCGTACGCCCGTTCCTTCCCTCTGGCGTTATGTACGCCCATTCGTTCCTTCCCTCTGGCGTTAAGTACGCCCGTTCCTTCCCTCTGGCGTTAAGTACGCCCGTTTCTTCCCTCTGGCGTTAAGTACGCCCGTTTCTTCCCTCTGGCGTTAAGTACGCCCGTTTCTTCCCTCTGGCGTTAAGTACGCCCGTTCCTTCCCTCTGGCGTTAAGTACGCCCGTTCCTTCCCTCTGGCGTTAAGTACGCCCGTTCCTTCCCTTTGGCGCTGTCGTGCGCCCGTCTCTTCCCTTTGGCGCTGTCGTGCGCCCGTCTCTTCCCTTTGGCGCTGTTGTGCGCCCGTCTCTTCCCTTTTGCCGTTTCCTCCACTATTTTCAGGCAAGCATTTCCAATCTGAAAGAATTGAAATTAACCAGTGAGTAGACAGATATTATAGGTTTTATGAGACACATTTAAGAATACTTACATTTGATTCCATGCACTGATTTAACCCCAAGGACCAGAAATCCTCCCGTGTCAGGCACACACTTCCCTCCTTCACAATTAGTTCAGTAGGTGAACGATCCTGGTCCAATATGTAACTTAGCTAAACAGAAGACAATTACATTATTTCAGGAGAAGTTATTACATTTGGGGTAGCAATGTGAGGAAGGAGAGGAGATTAAATTAGCAGAGCCAGTCAGGTGCAGAGGCAAAGCAAAATATGTCAAAGCATACAAGAGCCTCTTGAACTGGGTTTATCCTGTTCCCACTTTGCTCCAGAAGAACAATAGGAATGCTCCAGCTGACAGTCCCTTGAGGAGTATTCATGGTCCTTGAGAAGCTGCCCTCAAGAAGTAAAAATATGAGCACAAAGATTATTAATACACTGAAATGTGGAACATCTAAAAGCACTTACTTGTTAACCTATAATAGGGCCTCAGTCTGGACACATTGACTTTCATGGAAGTAGATCCCTTCAGCACAGTGGCCACTCCTTTTTTTGTAATGTTTCCAATCATGTAAGGTCCTCTGTGCTGGCTGGTCAATGTGCCCCCTGTACGTGTCCTTTTTGAAGCCCCTGAAATCAGGCATTGGTCCTCAGCCGCAACTGTTGTGACACGGGTAAACTTGCGTTTCCGGTCTCCAAAAGTCCTCTGCTGTCTTTCTTGTGCCCGTTCAATAGGCAAGATTGTAAAAAAATATATTATTTCTAGTATTTTCTCAACATTTACAAACCTTGGTATTAAGATTTTGTATTTCAGTGATCTGTTCATCGATTTCATTCTCTGCATCGCCAACCTCAAAGTTGTCTCCAATTGGACAGGTATTCATAATCTCGGGCAGACGAGGGTGGCGGTGGAACAAGAGGAAGTATGAGGTGTATTTGGTTGAAGACTGATAACAGAAAAGTTTAAGGTTATCTCTTTTAAGATCTTTTGTGCAAATGAAACACTAGTGGACTACCTGCTTGGCAGTGTTAATTCCATAAACAACTGCAGGAAGGTGGAGGTCCCAGTCATTATGGCTGTCGTTCACGTACTTCCTCAGAGCACGTTTTATATTTTGATTTGTCCTTTCATCCTAAATAAAAAAATATGATTTTTCATAAATAAAGCAACTTGATTTAAACATGGAAGTTCTTGCAAAACAAACACTAACTACCTGTCCATTGGTCTGGGGGTGGTATGCACTTGACACAGCATGCTGGATGTTCAGCAGTTTAAAGATACTGTCATTGAGCTGCAGGGAACACATAAATATCTTCAAAGGACTGAAATTTGCAAAAATGACAGAAGAGAAGATGGATAACATTTCACCTGGTTCACAAACTCCTTGCCCTGATCTGTTATTATTTTTCTCACTAGGCCAAACGTGTACAGCTTAGAGATGATTGCTGAAGAAGCTTCTGCAGCGGTCTTTGTTCGTAGAGGCTCAGTAACCACCCACTTGGTGTACAGATCAGTCATAGTGAGGACATAGTTGTTTCCCAGAGAGGTCTCTGGCAATGGCCCAATCAGGTCCAATCCAAGAACCTCCCAAGGTTCCTTGACCTGCCACACAATAAAAGAACAAATAATAGAAAAATATCATGGAAATGGGCTATATATACTTATACAAACAGTGCTTGTGTTTCAGTCTATTAATTAAAAATAAAAACCTTGATTGAATGTAGAACTGGTGCCACAGTTTTCATAGGATCATTTATTTGGCAGCGGTGACAACGCTTGACCTGAAAGGAAAATTTGTTGTGTAGTTGATGAAGGCTGATGAACAATGAAATCAGCAAAATTCAACATATAGTTTATACTAAGTGTGTATTAAATTCTTTATGCTAAACGTCTTCAAAGTTAAAGGTGATGGAAGGTATGAGCCATAATAATTTTTTTTACATTACCCAGTCATCAACATCCTTTGTGATGGTGGGGCCAATAATAACCAGCAATAACCCTGTCTCGAGTGGTCCTCCTGCCATTGTGGTTGCCAGTACCAGGATTATTGTGGCACTCCATCAAGACAGATGTTCTTTCTTTCTCAGAAAGTACCACAAGCTGCATGAACTGCCGGCTGGGACCAACGTAGAAGAGTCTGCTTTCTGTTAGAAGAATGGTTGGATGGAATGACATGAAAACAGAATGACATGATCTCTCAGGTCAGCTGACCAGCTGCTCCTGACAGTGCCTAATGCAAGGCTTAAGCTCAGAGGGGATCGTGCGTCTTCCGTTGCAGCTCCAAAACTTTGGAATGGATTGCCACTGCACATTAGACAGGCAACTTCTCTGTCTCATTTTAAAACTCTTCTTAAAACCCACCTCTTTTCTTTGGCTTTTGACACCACGTAGAGCTTTGATTTTATGTATATACATGCATATTCTTATTGTGCGGGCAGTGCTTTTTACTTATTTTTTATTTATTTTATCTATTTTTATCTTTTTGTGCAGCACTTTGGAAATCTTTTGTTTGTTTAAATCGTGCTATATAAATAAAGTGGATTGGATTGGATTGAAAACAGTATAAATAAAACATGGGTTTATTTTTTTCATGTAAAGTCATAAAATTTAAAGCATACAGTATAATATGATTGAACTTAACTTTGTAAAGTGCCTTGAGATGACATGTTTCATGAATTGGCGCTATATAAATAAAATTGAATTTAAATTGAATACAGTAATTTTTGTGCATCCCAGAGTAAGTGCAGTAACCCAAGAAGAATACAAGATAAAAATAGAAATACATATTGAAAATTCTAAAATATATTGTTGCATTTAACATTTTAAATATATACTTTTACTTTGACTGTAAGGTGCCTACCAGAATAAAAAATGAATGAAATAAGAACATAATCATCTTAAATGTGTAATATATTCTAGATTGGACTTGAAATTGAAAAGACTGCTTTCCAAGGGACAAAACAATCGTACTATTCTTATTTAAACACTAAATTGACTTATAAAATAAATACATATATAATAAATACATTTTTCTGGCTAGTTAATTAAAGTTAAATTTACTTTGCTTTTTACTTTTACTTTTTAATTTTCTCAATCAATCAATCAATCAATCAATCAATCAATCTTTATTTGTCAACTACAATTTGCACTATAGCCGAAATTTCAGTTCCAGTACAACCGTCCTTACCTTTAACTTGAAAATGTGGAGACATCCTTTTTATTTTTTTTCTGGAATAAAAATCCACATCTTCGGGAAATGTTCCCTTATCAATAAACAACTGCAGGTCACGAAACATAGCAAATGAATCCATTGTGGGATCAGTACTGCTGGAGTGCACAGTTAAGTACAGAGAAAATCAAATATTTAAACAAATTTAAATGTATACGCTGTGTGACGTATATTTGCGCATGCTCAGAGCAGTCAAAGCAATGCTCAAAAGGCGATTTAACTATTTTTTTATGTATTTCTGTTTTTTCATTTTTAGAATATGCAATATTTACACAAATACAAAGATATACAAAAAGAAACCCCCGCCTTGAAAAAAGACAAACGAATAAAAAAGTAAGAAAAACTAAATATTGCCTACCGGAAGTTATTCTGTTCGCGCTTGCGCAAATGAGCTGATGGAACGGATCGTGCTACCGGTACGGATCGGGTAGTGACAGTCCCAGTTTAATCCTGTTTGCTGTGCATGGTACAAAGTGAAGATTTGTATTTAAGTTTATCCAGCAACATCTGCAAACTTCCCATGCCTTTGGTAGCATTGTAGGTATGTATAGATAGTTTATCATAATATTTGCAATTTCAGTTCTATATTTTGGGCCTAATGTTAATGTGAATTAACATTGTTAATGTATGTTATACGGCTGATTTATGTGTTAAACCGTTTCAGTTAAATAAGTGAATGGATAAATACTTAGTTGAATGGATAAATAATTCGATGAATTTAAAAATGATGATAAGACAGAAGTTAAATAATGTAATAATAATGTAAATAATGGAGCAGATGGTGTTAGTGTTAGAACAAGGTGATTTGTTCTACTTCTAAGAGACTTGTTTATTTGCTCTTGTAATATTAAAGGGGCAGACACAGAGCTGATTGCACTTTATATGTTGCAGTTTTACCTTCCTTACAACGTTAATAAACCTGTGGACAAGGAGTCATCTGTCTTCAGAGTCTCGATGTTGAGGAGGCGTTTAACTGACTGTCAAGCCATATAGATGATTCATATGATGAGGACAGCACAGTGAAACTACGACTCTCATCTGGGAAGGATTACGTGATGTAAGCTGAAAACAAGAGTAAGTACGCCATACGCAACTAGTAGACATGGCGGAAGGGACATCGTCTTGGAACACACGTTCACATGCTGCAGCAAAGGCTAGAGCAAAAGCTGAAGCTGAAGCTGCAAAGGCACGACTTGCCTTTGTTGAAAAGGAGGTTAGTCTGAAGCTAGAGAAAGCTAAGTTGGAAGCGTCTATAATAAAAATGAATCATGAGAAAGACACGGCTGCAGCTATTGCTGAGGCAGTGGTCCTTGAAGCTGCTGTTGATTTGAACTGTGAAAAACAGAGCTGCAAATTAAGCTTTAGCCCGTACTTTGCTGTAAAAAGTGGTTTGGTTGACAAACAGATATTTGCAAGTTAGACATACCTCTCCAAGCATGATAAAGAGATCATTTTTCTCTCTGAAGATGTATGGGAGAAAAATAAGGGCGGCTCTTCTGACAATATCTGTAAGACATAAGATATATTTGAGATTTAATCACGAATTAATTGCTTCTGATTTTGCTGAAATACATTGCATGTGTTTTGTAAAAAAAATGAAAATAGTAATTAGTGTTACATTACAATGAATCAATTTGCATAATACCTAAATCAACACAAAAAAATAGAAAATTTAAAAGAAATTAGAACATGGACCTGAAAAGCCCCCAGCATGGACAACATCATACAATTTATACCTGCTACATCTTCAGAGAGAGCCTCATTTCTTGCCTCCTGGTAGAGCTGGTACAGAGGAGACTTCCCTTGTGTAAGATTAAGCACTTTTGGCATAATACAGGCAAGGCCTTCACTGAATCGTTGTTGCACGGTTTCCATTCCAGGATGAATACGCTGAACTTCTTCACACAGCTGCAAAAAAAAAAAAAAAAATTTTTTTGCTGTGTTTTGTATTTTTGGAAACAATTTGGCATTCCAGGTACATTAAACTTTTTAGATTAAAATGAATGTTTTGGAAAACATCTGTACACCTAAAAAGCCATATGACATAGGGAACCACAAGTAGTTTGCAGTCTTGCTGCTAAATCTGTATTTACAATGGAAAAGAGTAAAATAAATATTGTGAAAAAAGATTTAAGACAAAGTTGAAAAGGAAAAAAACTAAATAAATCCAATCTTTTTACACACAACATTCGTAACAGAATCCTGAGGATTTTCAGGTGCATTGGTGGCATATTTGCCAGAAGGAATGAAGGTCAAATGCTAGGTGCACATATACAGTACAATGCGTAGAAGAAGATAACTTCCTCTATACTTCATCTTAAAATGAAGTGTAGAAGACTTCTAAATACATTGATTTTCATGGGAATAAATGTTATTTGTTACATTTACAGTTTTTGATTTTTACATAGGAAATGTTTATTTAAACGTCGTTAGGTGTGGGGAAAAGGCAATGTCAGACCGCCTTGCTGCGTCTCACTTCATCATTGTCAATCAGGGGTGCACGCTCAAATTTAAATTTACGCTTCAGAGACATGTGCCATGTATGCTGATTGAAAGAGAGACACAGATGACCCAAAAACAATGATTGTGTGTTGAGAATCTGAATAGAAGCTCATTGTTTGTCCCTGTTCAGACAAACAGGGAAGACATTAACTATGCCTAAAACCCAGAATACCTGTAAAATTCCTAATTTTATATTTTACATTAATCCCCAACACTAAATACATTGATTTACAGTTTCACTTACATAACCATTTCCTTCAAGATCCCTGAGAAAAGGATACTTCACAATCAACATCTTTACAGCCTGGACATATTCCGCATTTGTGGGATACCTAAAACATAAAAAAAAAAGAACAACAATAGAGATCAAGTTCTGACTCCACATTTGTTCTACTGTAACGCTAGGTTAACATAACCCCAATGAGAGATATGTAGCGAATTTGGGACACTAAAAACTCACATTGTATGCTGTGCAACAGCTTCATAGAGGACCCTGATTATTGTGTGTCTATCCTTTGGGTTATTCTGACATGGTTCTTTGTGGTCAAGCTTTGTTTGCAGACTTTTGGGGAAAATCGGGATTCCAAAAGTAGAAGGCAGTCCCACACTTGTTACAAGGCTGAAAAATAAAACTTTTACTTTATTGGGTGGAAATTACATCACATACTGATTTTTTTAATTGCTTGTTAAATGTTGAAATTTGAAAAGTTATAACTAACATATAAATTATGCATTTGCAATTTGGCATTTACGGACTTCTTAATGTTTCACGCTTAATAACTGGTGAGAAAATTTATTTGATTTACATTGTTTGGACAGGTAGGAGAACAACTGAACTTGCATTCATTCATACATTTACCTGGATGATGCTGAAGAAGTACCTTGCTGCCACTCTTCTGGAGACACGGGTTCTAAAGTGATTGATATCACAGACTCCTTTTGCTTGGACAAGAACTGATTAAATTTCAGTTGCTTCTTATAAGATCCTTGAAAAAGTACTGCGATCATGCTCTTGGTGAGGCCACAATCAACTGTATCCCCATCCACATCATTATCTGAAAGTTTGAAAAAGATAAACAGTTTTATTCAAACGCATGGGAAAAAGTCAGATATTGGATGGACTAACAATATTCTGGTTAGTTAATAGTTAATAATTGCAAGATTTAATTTAATCAAAAGAGCACTTAATCATCCACTAGCCCCACGGGAATTAACTGATTTTTTCAGACAAGCAAATAGCACAAACAATGTATAATAATTTAGCTTGTAAATAAATGCTTAACCAACAAATATATTCCATATCCTCAGGTTAGCTTAGCATTTAGAGTATCGCGCCATTATATTTTAAGCCAAAGTAAAAAGGCGCAATTCAGCAATAGCAAATTAAGCGGCTAACCTGAAGGAGACAATATTAACAACTGATTTACACGGCTTAATACAATTTTAGTAATGGGAAAAAAAACGAATTTGGCGCGGCACGCCAAAAATAAAATTCTAAAGTTGGTAAAATGTTTGCACATTTACTGAGTGAGAAGCGCGAGCTAGCGCTAATGTTAGCATTAGCGCGAGCTAACATTGCAGTCTGGCTAATTTTAATGGCACATTATAGCAATTCACAGCTTACCTCTGAATCTCTGCGCTTCTGCTTCCGAGACGTCTATGCCTTCTTCTTTAATTTTTCTTAATAGGCCCTCGGTTGAAAGACCTGCTAACGCCATAGCGCTTTCCTCCACTACACAAACTGGAAAAGACCAATTTCAACAATATAGCTTGCTAAATTCAAAAGACAGCCAATCGGTGTTGGTTGTATATATTTGACAGCTGATTCAACCAATCAAGTTAAACTTGGGAACAAAGTTCCGCCTCTACGAGCGAGCGCCTGTCATTTGCCAGTGTAGCAAAATACCAGCAAAATCACAGTATAATATGAAATATAACAATGCAAACTGTATTCAATATGTTAGATTGTTTTAATTGCAGAAAATAGTAAAATAAATAATAATAATAATAAAATAAATAATCACTGGTTTTTTCTTCTTAAAAATACACTTCCATAGCATTTATTGTAAAATCTACATTGAATCAGTTACTTTCTAATTACTGTTTTATCATTTTTCTTTCCTTGTTGCCCATCTTCTGAAAATGTACCCTAAAAGTATTAATAAAGAGTACATACTTGTACCATTTACTACTTGGGAACGAAAATGTACCTTTCAGGCCCTCAAAAAGTAAAAATATGTGCCATAAAATCCAATTATTAGCCCTATAGGGGTACACAAGTCCAAACTGTACCTCAGGGGACAGAAATGTACTCCTACTGTACCCTTTTTTCTGAGAGTGTAGTCTTTGTCTTACTTTCTTAGGTTTTCTCTTTATTAGTCTGTATGTTCCTTCAATTGCTTTCACCTGTTTTGGTTAATTGGTCCCGCCCTGCTCACTTGTTCCATCCTCCTATTTAAGCCTGCCTTAGTTGTTTGTGTGTTGCCGGAACGTCTTGTGTTAATCCCTCTCGCCTGCTTGCGGTAAGCTCTTTCCAGCCTCTGATTATTTTTTGTACAACCTGCCTGTCTGCCAGTCCGTGCCCGATCTGTTCTTTGCCTTTCAGTTTTTTGAGTCCGCCTTTTTGCCACCTGGATTTTGTTAATAAACCCCTTTTCAAAATACAGCTCCGTGTCTGGCTCACATTTGGGTTCAACATTAGTGAATCATTACATTACGTTCCGGCCACATGAACCCAAAGCCAACACGTTTTCTCCTTTCCGGAGGAGCTGTACTGGCTCAGACTGGCGCTACACTTATCAAACTCAGCTCAAGCAGCCACTCACCGGACGTCTCCTGTCGGTCCTCCTCGCCGCCGTTCGTTCCCGATCCTGATCTTTTTCTGGATGTTCAGGTGGAGGTGGTTCAGGAGCTTCGCCCGGATCTTTTTCTCTCCCCCTTTTCAAAGGAGGAGAGGCTGGAATTGCCGCAGGCTCCGCCAATCCCGGTTCAATCGAGGGAATCAGAACTCCAGCAGACCCCGCTGTCCCTCCGTCGGAGGAGGGGAAGGAGATCTACTGGCCACCCTCCGACCCGTTCCTGTAGGCGGACAGACGAGCCAGTCCAGCGCCCGTCCATCGCTGAACTGCCGTCTCGGTCAGCGGACCCCACCATGCCTGCTTCTACTTCCTGTTTGGCAGACCCGCGTCCTTCGTTTGCTGGCTCCGTGACGCCCACAACTCCTCCTGGTGGCACCCATGATGCTGAGCATAACTTGTTGGAGGACAAGTTAAGAGCTTATGCCCCTGTTATTAAACGTCTCAGGGAGGCCCTATTTGCCCAATATTCTGAGGAGCTGGAGAAGAAATTAAAGGAGGTGGAGGGGCATTATAGGTCAGCTCTCCAAACATTCTACAGCCGACCTGACTCTGTCCCTAAAGGTCCGGCCGACGCCTCGGCTCCTGAACCCGTCCCCGAGGGTCTGGCTGACGCCTCGGCTCCCGAACCCGTCCCCGAGGGTCTGGCTGACGCCTCGGCTCCCGAACCCGTCCCCGAGGGTCTGGCTGACGTCTCGGCTCCCGAACCCGTCCCCGAGGGTCTGGCTGACGCCTCGGCTCCCTAACCCGTCCCTGAGGGTCTGGCCGACGCCTCGGTCCCCTTCAAGCCCCATGAGTGGGTCCAGAAGGACACGCCCTCGCCCAAGCCTCCAGGTGTGACCCAGGAGGGTCCGTCGCCGACATGCGACGCGGAGACCCAGGAAGGTCCGTCGCCGACATGCGACGCGGAGACCCAGGAGGGTCCGTCGCCGACATGCGACGCAGAGACCCAGGATGGTCCGTTGCCGACCTGCGAGGTGGGAACCCAAGTGGATGCTTCCTCCTTCGGGCGCCCCGGGCCTCGGGAGAAGGCTCAGCTCCTGTGGTCTCCTGGAGACTTTTACCCCCTCGGCGCTCTTCTGAAGCCTCAACCCCTGGTCGCCCTGGTAGACAGCCAGCTCTGGGAGAGACTTTACTGGCTGTCACTGTCTGACATTCTCCAGAGGCTGGTTTTGAGATTTTTTGTTGCCAAGGGTCTGGCTTCCTCCACAACAGCCTGTAGCCAGGCTCCCTCCTTAGCAGCCTGTAGCCAGGCTCCCTCCTTAGCAGCCTGTAGCCAGGCTCCCTCCTTAGCAGCCTGTAGCCAGGCTCCCTCCTTAGCCGCCTGTAACCAGGCTCCCCCTTCAGTTGCCTGTAGCCAGGCTCCCCCTTCAGTCGCCTGTAGCCAGGTCCCCCCTTCAGTCGCCTGTAGCCAGGTTCCCCCTTCAGTCGCCTGTAGCGAGGTTCCCCCTTCAGTCGCCAGTAACCAGGCGTTGCCGCCTGTAGTCAGTAACCAGGCATCGCCGCCTGTAGCCAGTAACCAGGCGTCGCCTCCCTTAGCCTGCAGTCCGGCGCCTCCCTTAGCCTGCAGTCCGGCACCTCCCTTAGCCTATAGTCCGGCGCCCTCCTCAGCCTGTAGTCCGGCGCCCTCCTCAGCCTGTAGTCCGGCGCCCTCCTCAGCCTGTAGTCCGGCGCCCTCCTCAGCCTGTAGTCCGGCGCCCTCCTCAGCCTGTAGTCCGGCGTCCTCCTCAGCCTGTAGTCCGGCACCTTCCTTAGCCTGTAGTCCGGCGCCAGGTTCTGTTTTCTCCCTCTCCAGGCCCCGCCAACGGTCTCTGAGGTTCCTGCTCCGCCGCCGGCCTCCGAGGTTCCTGCTCCGCCGCCGGCCTCCGAGGTTCCTGCTCCGCCGCCGGCCTCCGAGGTTCCTGGCCCGCCGCCGGCCTCCGAGGTTCCTGGCCCGCCGACGGCCTCCGAGGTTTCTGGCCCGCCAACGGCCTCCGAGGTTTCTGGCCCGCCGACGGCCTCCTGTCACCCTGATCCGCCAACGGCCTCCTGGACGCCCGCCGGAGATCCTGTCACGCCGGGGCCGTCCGCCGGAGATCCTGTCACGCCGGGGCCGTCCGCCGGAGATCCTGTCACGCCGGGGCCGTCCGCCAGAGATCCTGTCACGCCGGGTCCGTCCGCCGGAGATCATGTGACGCCTGGCCCGTCCGCCGGGACGCCTGCCGGAGATCCTGATTCGCCGGGATCGTCCGCCGGGACGCCCGCCGGAGATCCTGATTCGCCGGGGTCGTCCTCCGGGACGCCGACCAGACTCTCTGTTCAGGAGACTGTTTTTGAAGCTTTTTAGTTAGTTTGGTGTTCGCCCTTCTGAGGGTTGTTTTCTGTTCTGGACTCTTGTTTTGGGCTTTTTTTAAGTTTCTTTTTTCTTCCTTTTTGTGGATTAAAATTGCTACTCCTCTCTGTCTAGGGTTATAGCAGGCAGCAACCACATTAGGGAACTTAGGTGAGTTAAGATCACTTACAGTTGTAGCTGATTTATGGGTTTCTTGCAATAAGACAACATCTGCCTTTAATCTTGTAAGCTGATTAAAGATCTTTAGCTTTTTCTCTCTGGTGCCAGCTCCATGCACATTCCATGTCACAAACTTTACATTCATCATAGCTGAAAGTGAGAAGTTGAAAAGTGCATGTCCTCGGAAAAATAGTTATACATAGACCCAGGTAGCATCATCTGACGTGCTTGTGATTGTCTGGTCAACAGGAAAGAAGCAGAAGAATAATATAAAGAAAGACAGAGAATTAAGAGAGTGCAAAGAGTGAGAAAAGATGAAAGAGGAAGAACCAGAGCCCATGCCTCGTGTAGCCAACCGTGACTAACAATCATACCGTGCCAACATGCTCTTGAGCTGTGCATTTATTTCTTTTATCACCGTGTTCCGATCTATACACTTTTTTTTTCCAAGTGTGACATGCTTTAAATCCACCTGTTGTGCATCTAATAAAGCCAAGGAGTGATCTTCTGATCCCTGAACAACTGACCATTAATATAAAGTTTGTCAACGGCTACAGTAACTCTGACGCCTTCATTAATGTATTTTTGATTGGAAATAACACTCGCCTACGATCTAGGATTTCCTTAGGAAACTGGTCATTAACACTGAAATCCGTTCCTCTCAACTCTCAGCCCTGACTTTTGACATACACTTTTTGTTTATAATGCTCAGATTTAGCTACAATCGGACAAGGACTGATTTTATCGTGTTTCTTCCCTCCGAGCCGGTGGACCCGATGGAAGGTGATGTTTTTTAGCTGATCCGCTGGGATTTTCAGTTTCTGCTGGAGAAACCCACGGATTGCCACCTGGGGGTCCTCCTCCTGCTGCTCCGGAATGCCTGCAAAGACGAGGTTATTTCTCAGACTTCGCGACTGTATGTCCAGAATGGATTCTTTCATCCTTTGATTTTCGCCGGACAGCTGCATCATCCCCTCGGTGAGCTCCGTGACTTTCCCCCTCAGCGCCTCGTTCTCCACGGCGATAGAAGCTAGCTGGGCTTGGCTAAATTCCACCAATTCCCTGAGGGCCTGAAACTGTTTGTGGAGGACCTCTACCAAAGCATGGCAAGCGTCCAGACTGGTAAGCTTCTTGTCGATAGATTCCAGGACGTCACTGTAGCTCCTGTCGGGAGACAAAGTAGAAGTTGACGCACCGGTAGAGCTAGACCGGGTTCGTTTGAGTGAAGGTGTGTTTGTGGCTGCGGGATTTTTAGATCTCCCCATCACAATGTTGTCAAAACACTCGTCCAGGTAGCTCTCCAGGCTCGTCAAGGTCTCTTCGTCTAGTTTGTTCCCACGTAACTACTTTGGGTTCATCAGGGCGACTTTGTTTCCTCCCTGTGGTCTGTTTTTCCCCGTTTTGCCGTACGGGACATCTACCGGTAAACTCGTGTTCACTCTGTGCCGGGCTTGCGCCGAAATCAACTACCAGACAGGTCCCTGCACCCACTCTGATCAAGAGAGAGCGTTGAAGGGTGTATGGGTAAGCGTCGAGTTCTGCAAAGCTTTAGAACACGGTTACCGCGTTGCTGAAATCACAGAGGTTTGGCATTTTGAGAAACAAAGCAGTTCAATAGTTAAACCGTATATCCACACTTTTCTCAAGGGTAAGCAGGAAGCTTCAGGTTTCCCGGCTGAAGCGACGGATGAGGAGAGCAGGTTAAAATATGTGGTAGTCTACAAACTTAACCAAGGCATCCAGCTGGATGTGGAGAACATCGAGGTGAATCCGGCTAAAAGGCAGGTGGCTAAATTGTGTCTGAACAGTTTTGGGGGAAATTTGCACAGAGAAATGACCTCGCTCAAACTACCACTGTGAGCGAGCCCGATGAGTTTTTTAACTTTCTGTTTTCAGGTAAATACACAGTGAGCTACTTTCACTTTCTGAACGATGAAATGTGTATGGTTCAGTGGAAATACAACAAGCGCTGCATCTCTCCACCCAACAATGTGTTTATTGCAGTGTTCACAACTGTGCATGCGCGTCTGAAATTGTACACCTGTCTCAAACGACTTCAACAGCGCGTTTTGTACATTGACACGGACAGCTTGATCTACGTGGTTAAACCGGGTGAGAGCTCCCTCGAGCTGGGAAATTATCTGGGGGATTTAACGGACGAGCTGGCAGGCGACACCATTCAGGAATTTGTTTTGCAAAATTGTAACCATGTTATGGATGTTGTTCTTGTAAATATAGTCTGGGTTTACACCTCGTCACAGCCGATGTATGTTGAATTGCAAAAAATTTATAAAAAGATTAAATTCATCGAAGGACTACCTCGTTCTTTAGATGATGAAAATCTGTTTCCTCCTTATCAAAATCATTTGGTTATATGTAATATTCCAGGCTTCGGAGCATCCAGAAGTGGTCAAGATTTTTACGCAATACAGACATCATAGAAGTATGAGCGTCATTATGCTTACTCAGAATGTGTTTCATCAAGGCAAGTACAGCCACACCCTCAGTTTAAACACTAATTATATGGTGTTGTTTAAGAACCCCAGAGATAAACTGCAACTGAATATATTAGCTCGTCAAATATTTCCGTCAGAGAAAACTTTCTTTATGGAGAGTTTTCAAGATGCCACCAGAGAACCTCATGGCTATTTAATCATCAATCTGACTTCGACTTGCCCAGATCGTTTCAGAGTGAGAACGGGAATGCTCCCAGGTCAGTGGCCCGCTCTCTATGTACCTAAGTCAAATTAATTAATCATTATCGGTTTTACACCCTTTCCTGCAGAATTGGACGAAACCGCTAACGAGGTTCTAAAAGCTCTACCTAACAGAGATCACAAAAACGCAGAATACATACTGAAAAAGTTATCCGAAAGTGGTGGTTGGACCTCCAAAGGCGAATTTGTTTATCGGGATTGTGTGATGGGAAGCTCACATTTGGTCGATTTGCTGAAAAACCTTCTGCTTCCGTTTAAGAGGAAAACACAGACCCAGGAACCTGTAGGTTGGACCCCTTTCATGGCAGCCCTGAAGGAGCTAAACATCCCTGTGTCGTCAGTCAGTAATCCGCAAGCCCGCGACCAATACAGACGCTTGACAGAAACAGGCGTAGTGGAGAAGAACGGTGATAAACCTGTAGAGTCTAAACTCAAATAGAGTTTGAGGATCCAAGCCCCGAGAACGGACACGCTGTTTTATGAAATTTTATTCAGGTTCGGAAGAGATCGGCGACACACAGATAAGGACTCAAACACTGTTTCTGTTAGGATAATAGTGCCCATATTTATTACCCCCCACAGAATACAGCAACACAAATCAGCAAGCCCTTCGCACACGCAAAGTAGCAAGCACTTAAAGAAACATTGCTTTCAGACAAGCGTGATGTTCCACCCCTTACCCTGGTACAGAACTGGGAAGTCGGTCAGTACGATAAGAGCACAATCCACATGGCCGGGCGTCCAAAACCCACGGCAGACTTCATCGATCGAGGGCGGTTCCCTCCTTTTTATACCCATAAACAAAGTATCAGATGGGAGCGAGAGTGGTCAGTTCTCTCTCTCAGCTGATCTGTTCGTCCCGTTTCCAAAACATGTTTCCAAAACAAAAACCGTTCCCATTATCTCAGAAGTGTGTGAAGCAAAATAATGTGGGAGAATTATTTAACTATTAACCTTTTAAAAAGAAAAGAAAGAAAGACTCGAGAGCAATGGCGTCCCTCTGCCTCGACAACGAGAACTCAATTTATTCCATTACATCATCTCACGTATGCACGGGTGAGAAGCGTGAGTTCTAAAAAATGCAGATACAGAACTTGTCTTTTTAAAGCCTACAAATGTGTGTGCGTTAAACACAAGAGTCTGTGTGTCTCCATTGGTGTGTGTGTGTGTTACAAGCTAATGACGTCCAGTTGGCAACTGGACGAAAGTTCTGGGAAGTGTTTATCACAAAAGTACAAAAACAGAGCGATTAATTCCACTACTTGACATATCTTGGAACAGTCCAGTTACACAACGACCCCAGATGTTTCATCTCAATACCATCGACGAAAAACAGGAAAAAGGTCACACTGACCCTAACTCCCATAAATCCTCCCTTGGCACGTTACAGCGTGACATATCTAGAAGACCTCTACATTGCAAATCTGACTCCACACTGTTCAAGTCTAGCTGTGATAATAACAAACATGTAAGAAAGATCTAATTGCTTACACAACCAATGGATAACACACTAATGTAATCAAGGTGTCTACACAAGTGCTGACATAAAATGACATGTAATAAGTGCAGATTACAATCAATAACATATTTCCAATAATAGAGATAGAGAGAGAGAGAGAGAGAGAGAGAGAGGGAGAGAGTATGCAAAACAGTCATTGCTTTCGCAGTAACATCCGTCCAATCAGATATGAAAGTGAAAAAACCCCGACAATTGACACTTATTTATGTGTATTCCTCGGGGAAAACGTCTTTCATGGACCTCTATTCCTCAGAGCATCCGCCGTTATCATCGGTCACCTGACCGAACCGGCATCAATTGGAAGTCAGCCATGCTACTCGCAATGACATCCAGCACTTGTCATATAAAAAGAGTACATAAGCATAATACAATAACAAAACATCATAATACAAACAAAAACAACAACATATCAAATACATGGATTATATATATATATATATATATGTAACTTATCTTGCTAATAATACTGATACGCAGGATTAAAAATGAAATGGATGTTAGAATCTAATGTTATGATAGTGTAAACTAACCTAACTGGCCGCCTGTGCTAACTTATCTGTTAAAACACACTTTGTATTGTATTGTATTTTACTTATTTTATTTATTGAGTAACTCAAACAAGGTTAATAGGGTTAGTCATCTTCAGTTCACACGCTTGGCTTGAATGAGTCCATGGACACGTAGCAAAACAAAAAGAGTCCGTCCCGTTCTCGGGGCTCCTTTCCATCTGGCATGGCTCTGTAGCACACGCATGAGTCCATGGACGTGTCCAGGCGGCCGGGGATCAGCCCTTCGGATGGCTGCTGTCTGATGTCATCCATCTGTACATCGTTCCCACAATCCACCTTTTCAAAATAGGCACAACACAACACACAATTAAAAAGAATACGATCAGCGTTATCACCAAAATTAGTCCTGTTTTGGCGGCTAAAGCGCCCCATTCCCCTAAGATTTCTTCCAGACTTTTCCACGACCAGTTGTTTCTTCCAGCGTTCGCTTTTACTTCTTCTCTAAGTTTCATAAGTTTAGCCATTACTACCCTAAACGAACCTTTAGGAGCAGTGTTCATTGGAATATATGTACAGCATTGATTACCAAACATGTGACATACACCTCCCTTACTTGCTAGAAGCCAATCTAAAGCTTGCCTATTTTGAATTGCCATTCTACTCGTTTCATGTAATTGGTCTCCCAATGCCATAAATCCTTCTATCGTGAAATTTATCATCCTCTGCTGATTATAGTAAATGTAATTTATCCATTCAACATTTTTATTAATAGTAATTTGAGGCAAAATAGACTCAAAATAGACTGCTTTAACTTCATGCTGTGCTTTAAATTCATCTGGAATTCCTCTTGGTTGCCCAATAAGATCTAAATAAACTTCTTCATTTAGTCCGTAATCTCCTAGACTCCGACGTGATCTAGTTCTACCTGTTTCAATTTGAGCTAATTCTTTTACCCCTTCATACACTAAGGTTATCGGTACTTTCATTCGTACTAATGCACAAAGTCCTACCCACTTAAGTGGTAAGGTGTTCATTAGCATGTCGTCACCACACATCCAGTAACTGTCTGCCACTGGATACGTTTGATCTCCTAAAAAGAAAAGTTTGGGAATAGTCATAGTTATATTTTTACAGTCCTCTTCTATAAAATCTGGGTTTTCAAACCAAACGGGCTTTATAGCAAACACTGGTGTTACATTTGCACGCTTAAACCAAGATAATACCCAGGTTACATTACATTTTACAGTGGTGTTTCCTACATTAATTCCTTCATTGTCCTCAAAACCTCCACTTACGAAACATTCGTAGTCTGCGTCATAATCTATTTCATAATCAGTAGGTGGAACATTATCTGTAGTACTAATGTTAAATTCTGCACACAATGATTCTAATTTATACCCTTTCCATTTCTCTAAGTATTGATGAGAGTTTCTTGAACCATATAAGAGTCTGCAACTCAAACCACACATAGGTAATTTAAAGAATGACACTGTGTCTTCTCTTGAAGTGAACTCACCATTGCTACATCTTTCACGTTGTACAACTGCACATTCTTTTGACGTGTATTTTTCTGGAATTACCATAGGTACTGCTCCGGGAGCAACAGTACAGATTAAACAATCGTTTTTAGTTAATTCTCTAGCCGTGTACCATGAAAAACTATACCATGTATTGCGTATGGCTCTTTGCCATAAAGGATCACCCCTTGGTCTGGTTCCATGCCATTTAATATCCTGTAATTTATTTATTACTCTTGGTGTTGCTACTTTTGGATGACGTTCTTCATAAAATTGATCTAAACCTTTTGAGAAATCCTCACATCCTTCCTTTTCAGAGCATCCATACTTCTTTGGATCCGGTTGTGTGAATTCTAATATTGTTGTCCTGGTTTGATGTGACCTCAATCGGAGAAGGTACTGTTGTAATTATTTTTACTAGTGAGGGTTTAGTAGTTTCTAAAACTTCCTTCGCGGATTTGTTTTAGTTGTGACGGTTGTTGGAAGTTCAGTTATGCTATTTTCAGGTAGAGGCACCGTAGGCTTTGCATTTTCTAAATTGCTATCAACCTCTATAGGTTGCACTTCCTTTTTATTTGTATTTACCTTTGTAGTTTTATCGTTATTGGTTGAAATTTGTATTGTGCTAGTTAAGATTGTAGATGCTGATGTGACTGCTACTGTCTTAACCGTTAAGGTTGTCGGTTTATTTGGTCCTGATTTGGTGACTGAAGTAGGTAAAGTCACATGTCCACTAGGAACGGTAATTTTCTTCACTTCTACAGTAGTTCTAGTAGCCATAGTTGTTGGGGGGAAACAATTGATTTCTTCTGGTAAAGCCTCTTTTTTTGGTAGGTTCCATAATATAGATGAATCTACTTTTCCACTCGAAGTGATGTCTTCAAATTTCAACTCGTATGTTTTGTCAATACGGAAGGCTATTACATCTGCTTCAATAATCCATCCACAATCTGCAATCTTAACAGTCATTTTACAATTAATGTTTTCTTGATTTATACTAGATAATTGATGGCTAACATTAGCATGCGAATTACACATCCTTCGTCTGTCACCCTTTTGCAGTAATCTGGAGATAATCACGTTTCTTTCAACCAAATCATATTTATCACTGTCTGGTTCAACATGAATCCTAATTTGATCATTTACAATTTGAACTGTAGCAGATATCTACTTGTTTCCTATTCGCTCTAAACCACCTTTTCCTGTACTTCTTTTACCCTTACCTGGATTCTTTATTGTTAAGTCATATTTGTAATTGTCCTCAGGATCCCAATGAGACTCTATTCTTGTTTCTACGCCAAAACCATCGTCCTTAATGTGTAAAAGGACTGAACACTGGTATGCCCCATAAACTTTATATTCCTGTTTAACACTTTTTCCGCATAATTTCCTGGTATCGTAATAGACATTTACCTCATATTCTGTATCTAATTCTGTATGAAATTCTGTATCGGTTACCGTTGCTTTCCATTTAAATTCAGCATGGGTCTCTCTTTTCTTACGCATCCTTTTTGTTTTTACTCTTAATTGTTCTCTAAGACCTAGATGAGTCATTAACTTTAGTTCAGCTGGCAAAAACACCGGTGTGTACTTGTTCAAACCCATTAATGTTGTGTTGTACTTATCTTGTTCTACAAAGGTGGATTTCCCTTTATAGACTGAAGTCCCCCGTTTCATGGTTAGATGTCGATCGTCTCGACCCACATTACTCGTTGCTTTCTCTCGTAATTGAGCTGACGTTGGCTGATGCTGTGGTGCTGGCTGCAGGCTGTGAGAGTTCATCTCCGGCCTCGCTGTCGTTAGGTTCACCACTTCTGCCAACATCCACAGGTGAAATGTCATTAATACTAGTCTCATTGCTGCAAATCGTCTGTTCACACTTTTTCCCAATGTCTGGCTTCACAGTGTCTGTCTTTGCACTGTCTGGCTTTACAGTGTCTCTGGCGTGTACTTTAGTACAATGAGTCAAATGATACCACGTATCACTCCCCTGAACTTGGACGGCGGTTGCGGTCACTCGTTTGACCTCAAAGGGTCCATCCCATCTCGAGCAGTTCCATTTTCGTCTGAACACCTTCACGTACACCAGGTCTCCTGGTTCGACTGGTCTCTTCACCACCGTCTCTGGACAGGAACTTCTGGCTTTTTCCTGCAGATAGATAGCTCTATGGATAGCAGTTAGTTGATCCATATATGCTTTCAACTCTGTTTGTAGCTGCTCAAGTGCCGGGCCTTTGAATGGAAGCCTCCATTCAGGCACTGGCATCATTCTGCCTGTTAGCATTTCATGCGGGGTTAAATGTGTGTTGCGATGCAACTGCATGCGATAGCTCATTAGCGCAAGCGGCAAAGCATCAATCCAGTTTAGTTTAGTAGAAGCACAGATTTTATTTAGCTTAGCTTTCAAAGTCCCATTGATCCTCTCAACAATACCCTGACTCTGAGGGTGATAGACTGCTCCAAGGCGTTGTTTAATTCCTAGCTTTAACAAAACACCTTTCAACACCTTTTGGATAAATGCTGAACCGTTATCTGAGCTGATTTCTGATGGGATGCCAAATCTCGGAATCACCTCTCTTATCAGAAACTTAATCACTGTATCAGCTCCCAATGTCTTTGATGGGACTGCTTCCACCCATCGGCTGAATCGATCGATCACAACCAGCATGTACCTTTTCCCTTGTACTGGCTTTATCATGTCAACATAATCTATCACAAGATGTTTAAAGGGTCCCTCAGGGACCGGAATGTGACCAATCGGTGATTTAATGCTTTTTCGAACATTGTTTTCTGCACATATTTCACATTGACTCAAGATTTCATCCACCATTGCTTGCATGTAAGGTGACCAATAACCTTGCCTTTTAAGCTTCTCCATCACTTTCCCTCTACCACAGTGATCCAAACCATGAGCTTCTGAGACCAACATTGTCAACAATGCTACTGGTGGAACTAAATGTCCACTTTGTGATCTCCACAAACCACTTTCACTCATTGTCGCACCTCTCTGCGCCCAGAGAGCATGCTCACTTGCACCTGCTTCCTGCTGCATCAAAATGATGTCTTCTGGTGTCACCATTGGTTCCAAGGTGACCACTGGTGCCAAGATAGCCATCTGGCACTTAGATGCTAGTTTTGCTGCCTCATCTGCGGCGTTGTTGCCCATAATGACTAAATCATTACCTTTACGATGGGCGTTGCATTTAATCACTGCCAGTCTTGATGGCAGCATCATCGATGCAATCAGTTCTTTTAGCTGTGTTCTTGATGTAGTACTGGACTGCCGTCTGCTCTTTTGAAACCTCTTTGTTTCCAAACTGCAGCAAACAGATAGCACACCCCATGGGCATAAGCCGAGTCTGTGAATATGTTTGCTACTTTTCCTTTTGCTAGTTTGCATGCTTCTGTCAGTGCTTTTAGTTCTGCTTTTTGAGCTGAGCATGGTTGCTCGCATTTTTCTGCTTTGACTGTTACAAAATTGTCACCTACTTGTTCTACTACGGCGTAACCTGCATGGTTTCCAAGATGATCTCTGAAACATGACCCGTCGACAAAGTAAGTGACTTCCGCGTTAACTATCGGAGTTGACTCTAAATCGGGTCTTAGTCTTGTGTATTTCATTGTTTCTGCAAGACACTCGTGTGGTTCTCCTTCACAGTCCAGAGGTACCATGTCAGCAGGGTTGTTTGTTGTGCACTTTTGCACAGTGACGTCTGGATATGTTAAAAGTGGCATGTAATGTAAACATCTTGCCTGAGTCATCACAAACTTTCCTTGATTTATCAGTTCTGTGATTTTGTGGTGGGTCCGTATTATTATCGGATAACCCATTGTTATGGTTGATGCTTTTTCATAAGCGTAGTAGACTGCTGCTAGACCTTGATAACATGGTGGCCAGCCGTGGGCCACATTGTCTAGTTTAGTGCTGTAATAAGCAATGGCTTGCTTCCGTCGTCCTACACAGGTTTCTTGCATTAGTACAGCTGACACGTACATGTTTTTTCTGTTGGACACATACAGGTAAAATACTTTATCATAGTCTGGCAATGCCAAAGTTGGTGCCATTTGCATTTCCTGTTTTAGTGTTTCAAAGGCTACTTTAGCTTCAGTTGTCCATTTTAACACTGCTTTCCTGTCTCTTTTATGAGTTCCCTAAGCGGTGCTGTTTTTTCCGCATAGTTCTCAATCCAGTCTGCATTGAATCCTGTCATTCCCAAAAATGTCATCATTTCGCCGACTGTCCGCGGACTTGGAGCTTTGCTGACACCTTCCAGTTGAGAAGGTGAAATGCCAACTGTTCCTTGTGATATTTGTCTTCCTAGGTAATCTACTTGTGGTTGACAATACTGTAGTTTTTGTTTGGAGACCTTGTGTCCTCCCTCTGCTAATCTTTGTAGAACTTTGATTGAGTCCTGATGACAGTCATTTAGTGTGTTTCCGCAGATTAACAAATCATCCACATACTGTAACACAGTTCCAGTTAAATTGAGTCCTTCCAAATCATTTTTTAGCACTTGATTAAATATGTGCGGGCTGAGTTTAAACCCTTGAGGCAATCGGGTATAACTGAGTTTTTTACCTCTGTAGGTAAATGCGAATAAATGTTGTGACTCTTCTGATAGCGGAATGCTGAAAAACGCTGAACAGAGATCAATAACGGTGAAGAAACGAGCTCCAGTTGGTATTGAATTTAAGAGAGTGTTTGGATTTGGCACGTCCGATTCTGCATCTACTATTATCTTGTTTATTTCTCTTAAGTCATGAACAAGACGGTATTTGTTTTTGTCTGCTTTCAGAACTGGAAAAATTGGAGTGTTGCATTGACTTTCTACTTCCACCAGCACACCTGCTTGCATCAATCCATCAATGGTTTTCTGGATGCCTTGTTCTGCTTCTGGTTTCAATGGGTATTGCTGGCGAAAAGGAAATTGTGCATTTGGTTTTATTTGAACTGACACCGGCTCTGCAGATTTTACTAAGCCCACATCTGTGTCATGTTTAGACCATAAGTGCTCTGAGACATTTTTTAGCATGTCCTGCATTGCTGGTTGATCTTCAGAGGAACCATTTTCTTTAGACTGATCTTTAAGATCAACTGGCACTGTCACAACTTGTGGTTTTGCTGTCATTGTTGTTTCACATAAGATCTTGATCATTGTTCCATCACATGATTGTGAAATTAATGAGTTGTCTGTGTCTTCCCATGTTGTTTCAGTTGCAAGTTTCATCATTGGTCCCAGATCTTTTGCATGAAATCCTTTATTTACAAACAATGTAATGTGTGGTACTGATTCTGGAACATTGTACCACTCTGAAATGAAATCATTTTGTTTCACATTTAAAGCTGCACCTTGGTTACCGATAACAATGCATTCTGTTTCAAGATTAACAGTTCTGTTTTTTGTAGAACTGTCCCATTTCTCTTCAAACTCCATGCTCTTTGAAATGTCATAGAACATGGTGCAGTGGTAATCTAGAAAAGGTTTCCTGGCTTCTGGAATTTGAGCTTTAATGTACCGGCCCCAGTTAGTGACTACACCTTCAACTGGGCCTGAAATGTCACCTAGCCAATAAACTTTAGCTTCATGTGTTTGCATGTACATTTGAAAATCCAAACCTGTTTTATCAACATACAAACCCTGAGGAGAACACCAGATTTTTAATTTCATCCTGCATAATGCATCTCTTCCCAACAGGTTAATTGGTGTTTGGTCAGAGACAAGAATTGGTATTCTTATCTCATCTTCATCAGTTGCCAGTCGTACAGGAGCTGTCATTTGTATTAGCTGTTTTATTCCCGAGAACCCTACTGTTGAAATGAATTTATCAGACATGGGGAGGTGCTTTGCATAATTTGGACTTACACACGTGTAAGCTGCTCCTGTATCGACCAGCATTGGTGTTTCTTTTTCTTCAATTAGAATTTTTAACATTGGTTCATTTTCAGCACCCTCGCTTACGATCGGGCACTGGTTCTCCCCTGTAAGGTTCTCTGGGCACCCCTAATAACCAAAATTTGGTGGGTTTACAGGGCGTCTTGTCAGACCTGGACGGAACCGGCCACGCGATTGCCTTCGGTTGGTGCTGTTGCCTCTTGGGCAATGCTCGGCACGATGTCCAAGTTCATTGCATGTCCAACATGCTCCCATTATTCCAGGTGCGCCAGGCCTGCCTCTGTTAGTCCAGGCGGGACCTCTTTGTTGTCGTCCGCGAAGTCCGTATGGCTGTGAGTTAAATGCTTGAGGATAGACATTCACCACCGGTTGTTGCAGCTGGGTTGGTTGGGGAGCTGGGAAACTCCTTTGTGCCTGATTTGCCACATCAGGTACAGGTTCTGAAAATCCTTGGGGTGGTGGTGCCACATGTTCAGTCGTATTAATCATTATGGCTTGAGTCTTGGCTTTGTGTTTTCCTGTCATTTCTCCAAGCTGCATTTGTGCCAATTTTCTCTGAACGTTTTTATCTTGTTCTGCAATCTTCATCTCCTCTCTTCTGTGTTTCTCAACTGCATGTATCACATGGTCACGGAACTCTCTATGGGGCATTGATGTCAGAGCCACCACGTCTTCTAACCTGCTTCTCACTGAAGCCGGCATTGCTTCAACGATGGAGTTCCGGAACAGAGTTGTCAGCACAGGACTCTTATCAATTTCCTCCTCCGTTTCTTGCTTCCATCTTTTCATCTCATTTGCGATGTAAGTTGCTGGGTTTTCTGTGGCATCAATGGGATTCGCTTTTAAGGCTTTCGGATCAATTTTCGTTGGAAATTCCTTTCGCAGTACTTCCCACATTGCTGTGCGAAATAAATTGAATCCGATTCCATCTGCTCTCTGTTGGAGCATCCACGCAAAACGTTCCTTCAAGACGTTTTCCATGTTATGTGTTCCCATGCACTGTGCAAGGACAGCCTTTAGATCCCCAATAGCCAACATTTTCCCCACATTTAACTCTTCAAACACCTTTATCCACTTACTGGCACCCTCGTTAATGTCTGGCAATTTTGCGACCACTCCGACAAGATCTTGACTGGCCCAAGGTAAGTAGTTCGCGACATTCCCTTTTACTAATATTGGTAATTGTTTATGATCTGTGCATTTCTCCGGTGCATGTATGTTTGGCTTGTATCTGAAATTAAAATCACTTCTCCTTCTAGTAGTGACTTTTGCTCCTACTCCAGGGTCTTTTACTGCCTCTGCTATAAGTGGACTTTCCGCTAAAGGCTCGTTGGGATTTCCTGGCACAATATTTAGTCTCATTGCTTCCTCCTCAATTTCGTTTTCCAACTCTTCTATGACGGTGCGACTAATTTCTCTCTGCAAATCTATCCCTTCGTGATCTAGGTTTACCCAAAATGAATCACTCTTTTTATTTCCAGCATAGTCAGCATAACAGTCTATCCCACCCATCGGTTTCAAGGTCAACGACCTCCTGTCATCAGGTATTATCTGTTTTCTCGAGGTACTGCAATACATCGGTGCTAAATTGTCTGCATATACAGGGGAATCTGAGTTTATTGGGCCTTCATTACTCTGATGGTTTGCAACTGAAACAGCTGGAGATCCTGACTTATGCACAGATGAATACATGTTTGCTAGGCCGGGATCTTTTTGGTGAGGTGACCCTCCTGCGTCTGTAACATTGATGTGTGAGGCTTTAGTCATAATCTCTTTATGTGATGTAGACTCCTCTCCAGTATTATCTCCTTCTCTCATCTCATCTAAAATCAGAGAATCTTTGTTCTTGTACTGGAAGTCTCCCTGTATGTTGACGGTCCCGGAAAGTGTTGGATAAATTCCAGCAGTCTTTTCTGCCTTATCATTTACAGATTGCTGTTTCATTTCCATATATTTTTGCTTTAAAGCGCGTCTATAAGCCTCTCCTTCTGTTTTAAAAAGGTTTAAAATCTTCAGCTCGAGGTCACGTTTATCTTTTCTTTTCTTTGTATTGCTGTTCGCTTTGTAATCTAGAACTCTGACCTCCATTTGCTCACAAAGAGCTGTATCAAAGCTGCCCTGTTCTGGCCACGGGGAAGTTAAACGTTCCGTCCGTTTGCTCCATTTCTTTGAAATCTTTTGAATTTTTGACGCAATTTCGGGGTTCTTTAATCCTATGACAACAATTGGAATGTTTGCCATTTTATTCTGTATTAGTTTCGTTAGGCCAAGTTAAGAAAAACTAGTACAGCTGTCTGAGGAGCGGGAGGTGGGGGCTTCTTGGCTCGGGACAGCTGTGTGTGTGCGGTTCTCCTTGCCTGCGTAGAACTGTATGTGTGTTTCCTGCTCTGCCTGCTGAGCTGTGTGTGAAACACAGTGTGTGTGCTCCCTCCTTTGTGTGTAAGATTTTCCTTCGGTGGGGGCTGAGGAATTTTGGCACTGGTCACTGGTCACTGAGGGCTAAATATAACTCAGCCTGCTGTTTTCCTCTCTCTACTGACAGGCAAAAAGGAAAAATCAAAGAAGTTTGCAGATCTTATTGCCAATAGTTTTTCACAAAGCACAAAGTTTAAGTATCTGCACCCACACAGCAACCTAGATAAGTATAAACTTTGGTCCACCAAGATATTTTACAAAAAAAATAGAAGTTTCCAAGCACTGTTTACCTTATCAATGGAACTTTGAATTAAAGAAAAAAAAACAGAGCAAAGCAACCATCCACTTTCATACATTTTAGTCAGACAATAGAGCTCTCATCTTTTATAATCACACATAGACGTCTGACACACAACAACACAATCAGTCATTCTTACTCATAACTTCTCATCATTCCCACATTCTCACGTTTTCCTTTCACTCTCACTCTCCCGGGAAACTTATTGTTTGTTTTCTTAATGGTCCAAATGTTCAATGTTCCTGGATTTTAACTGTGCGCACAGAGAATTTAAATCAGGTTTTTTATGGGACCCAGAGCAAAAAAAAAGTTAAAAATAAACATTTATACTTCACGTGCACCAGCAAGGCCTCTTTGCTTCAAATTTGATAGGAGGCTTTTACCTCGTTTGCCTAAACCTGGAGTACTCAACCAAAAACAGACTGCAGTCAACTCTGTTAAGGCCACATTTTCATCGGAGTTCCACGCATGGAATGATCCGAGAACTGCCCTATTCTTCTTCAAGCGCTCACATTAACAGGGCCACGCCCTAAAGACTCCGACCAACCGAACATTTATAAGATCAATTCTCTCACAAATGATCTCTTTGATTCTAAAAAGTTATGTATATTAGAAAAACTTCAGCAAAGACCCGTACTGGTCCGATTCATTTCTTATACGCCGTCGCTTCTAACGTCATATTTGACGGGACATCCGATAAAAGCGGCTGGGAGTAACCAATCACTTCTTTAAGTTGTCGTGTGTGCCCAATTGTGGAGGAAGCCCATATCATTCCAAATCTTTTGATGTTTAAGACAACTATTTTTCTACGTAGAAAAATACCAAATAGATGTCAAGCCAAAGGAACGACCACTCCCGTCCGTCAATCAATCACAAACAACGCTCTTCCCAATTCAAATTACACAGGCGGCAGATTCATCGCTAACAAACAGAGAGAGCAGAAGGCAGAGACCAGTATAAAAATGTATTTACACTCACCTCCGTCCTCTCTCTTCCACCCCAGCGCGGAAGGGCCAGTTCCGAGCGGGGGAAACCCAAGCCGTCTGTCCGGGAAGGCAAAACTCCCTTTTTCCTATCACGTCGGGGTTCAACAATTTTGTGGGAGAATTACTTAACTATTAACCTTTTAAAAAGAAAGAAAGACTCAGAGAAAAGTGGCGTTCCTTTTGTCTTAACAACGAGAACTCACTTTTATTTCCATTACATCATCTCACGTACGCACGGGTGAGAAGCGTGAGTTCTAAAAAATGCAGATACAGAACTTGTCTTTTTAAAGCCTACAAATGTGTGTGCGTTAAACACAAGAGTCTGTGTGTCTCCATTGGTGTGTGTGTGTTACAAGCTAATGACGTCCAGTTGGCAACTGGACGAAAGTTCTGGGAAGTGTTTATCACAAAAGTACAAAAACAGAGCTATTAATTCCACTCTTTGACATATCTTGGAACAGTCCTAGTATAAACCGACTCCAGATGCTTCCTTTTAATACCATCGACGAAAAACAGGAAAAAGGTCAACCTGACCCTAACTCCCATATCAACAGAATAGGCTAATAACATGACACCAATTATTTTCAACCTGTTTTATCTACTTACCGACAACTTCACCGCTGCTCCCTCGCTTGCTGGTAAAAAGCTTTCTGGCGAGTGCCGAACAAGACTTCTTTGTCAGAAAGACGTCGTTGGTGTAGACACTTGTCAATCAAACATGTCTGACCAATAGAGAAGCACCCGCCCACCGCGGTACGTTTGTTCCAAAATGATTCAATCGAAAAAATTTGAACTTCAAAACTTTTTGAGCTTCAAAAAAAAGTGATTCAAACGAAAAAATCTGAACTTCAAAACTTTTTTCACTTAAAAAAATGATTCAATCAAAAAAATTTAACTTTAAAACGTTTTTCTCTTCAAAAAAAAGTTATTTAATCAAAACAATTTGAACTTATATTTTTTCTCTTCAAATAAAAAAATAAAAACAACGAAAAAACACATTCTCTTCAATACTTTTTTTTGCTTTGTGCATTTGTTTTTGCATTTAAACATTTTTTTTTAATTGAAAATATTTTTTTTGATTGAAACAACTTTTTTGGAATTGAATGATTAAGGCACAAATGTCCTACCCATGTATACCCCAAACGCAAAAAAGATTACTTCAATCAAAGAAAACATTTTCAATTAAAAAAAGTGTTCAAATGCAATTTTTGGAGTCTCAAATATTTTATTTGCATTCAAAACTATTTTCTATGATTGAAAACGTTTATCTTTTCATTGAAATGACTTTTTTTTTATTGATTCCCTTGTTTGTTTGTTTGAAGCAACTTATTTTTTGATTGAATGATAAAGACACAAATGTCCTACCCATTATATGGTCCAATCAAAAAACAATGCTACTTCAATTAAAAACGTTGCTTCAAACAAAAAAAAACGGACTTCTATCAAAGAAAACATTTTCAATCAAAGAAAATCAGTGTTCAAATGTATTTTTTTGAGTCTCAAATATATTTTTGGATTCAAATACTTTTTTCTTTGATTGAAAAGTTTTTTTTAATTGAAGTGAAGTTTTTTTTAATTGAAAATATATTTTTTGATTGAAGCAACCTTTTTTGATTGAATAATAAACACACAAATCTGCCTTCATAGAGGGGTGGCTTTAGAATTTTTCATGTTCCCCTTTCCATTGTTCACCTTCCCACTGATTCACATTAACAAACTATCCTGTTTTCTGCCTTTTTTCTTGCAAAGAAACCTGGTCAAATATAATTGGAATGTGCTAACAGAGATTTTAGTCTCTTTTTCTTAGACATTCTCAGATGCAAGTGAATACCAAACGGTATGGTCCAGGGGACAAAGAAAAAAGGTGATGTCATTGAGTCCTGCCTAATCCAGTTTTTGTTTTTGGATAAATATTAAAAATGTTTGCAGACGCTGCAGAGAGGTTTAATGGGGAAATGTGATGCTACCAGGGTTAAGAAAAATCAGTTTTGTTTTAGATTGAACTTATATAAAGAGGATGAACTCACTGTAAAATATTTTGCTTGGTTAAATTTTTGAAGGGATTAACATCTGGGGTAAAGGTGAAGAACTTTATAACCATTTAGTTTTAGAGGGAACGCTGTGGTTGATTATGTTTGAGACAGTTTTAATGTAACTTTTGTTTTATTTTTTTCTTTTCAACTTATGTACACTACACTACAAATGAAGATGATCAATTCTTGTATTAGACAATTTGATTTTGGAAAAAATCCAGATTGGCAAAATGCTGGCAGAATTCTTTGTGGTTTCAGACCCAACGATTGGAGAAAGAAGATTCATGGACAATGCTGGTCCTGGAAGGATGTTGTGCTGCTGAACTCAGTCATGAGGACTGAAAATGGACAACTAATGGCAGGGGCTAAGACTGAGGCATCGGAGAACCTTCAACGGACAGAGATGAGTTGGCAGACACCCCTTCTGCATTTCACTTCAGATTTTCCTGTACACAATTAAAAAACAAAACACACATTAGAAACAAACACATTGGCGGATGCACTTAGTAGAAAACTTTCAGATTAAAACCAATCAAGATTATTATTAAACCCCTAGGATGTTAATTGTTTTAAGTCAGAGCTGTTATTAGTGAGCTATAAGAAGGTCAAATGCATTCGGGAGAGAGGTTTTGGCCCGATCAAAATGAGGTTTAGCGCTCCTAATATGAGGGATTTTCTTTTACTTTCCTAACAAAGTTTTTATTTAAATCATCTAATATATATATATATATATATATATATATATATATATATATATATATATATCAATGTGACCCCAAAACTTTTGAACGGTAGTATATATATATATATATAT
Organism: Fundulus diaphanus; assembly: GCA_037039145.1. Lineage (NCBI taxonomy): Eukaryota > Metazoa > Chordata > Actinopteri > Cyprinodontiformes > Fundulidae > Fundulus > Fundulus diaphanus. The sequence continues at coordinate 44,316,538 of CM073143.1, forward strand.
ATATATATATATTTTTTTTTTTTTTTTTTTTTTTTTTTTTTTAAAGTAAAAGCACTGTACTTTTCAATGAAGATAACTTTAAACTAGTCTTAACTTTAAAGAAATACACTCTATACATTGCTAATGTGGTAAATGACTATTCTAGCTGCAAATGTCTGGTTTTTGGTGCAACATGTACATAGGTGTATAGAGGCCCATTTCCAGCAACTATCACTCCAGTGTTCTAATGGTACAATGTGTTTGCTCATTGGCTCAGAAGGCTAATTGATGATTAGAAAACCCTTGTGCAATCTTGTTCACACATCTGAAAACAGTTTAGCTCGTTACAGAAGCTACAAAACTGACCTGAGCAGATTGAGTTTCTGGAGCATCACATTTGTGGGGTCAATTAAACGCTCAAAATGGCCAGAAAAAGAGAACTTTCATCTGAAACTCGACAGTCCATTCTTGTTCTTAGAAATGAAGGCTATTCCATGCGAGAAATTGCTAAGAAATTGAAGATTTCCTACAATAGTGTGTACTACTCCCTTCAGAGGACAGCACAAATAGGCTCTAACCAGAGTAGAAAAAGAAGTGGGAGGCCGCGTTGCACAACTGAGTAAGAAGATAAGTACATTAGAGTCTCCAGTTTGAGAAACAGACGCCTCACAGGTCCCCAACTGGCATCTTCGTTAAATAGTACCCACAAAACACCAGTGTCAACATCTACAATGAAGAGGCAGCTGCGGGATTCTGGGCTTCACGGCAGAGTGGCAAAGAAAAAGCCATATCTGAGACTGGCCAATAAAAGAAAAAGATTAAGATGGGCAAAAGAACACAGACTTTGGACAGAGGAAGACTGCAAAAAAGTGTTGTGGACGGATGAATCCAAGTTTGTGGTGTTTGGATCACAAAGAAGAACGCTTGTGAGACTCAGAACAAATGAAAAGATGCTGGAAGAATGCCTGACGCCATCTGTTAAGCATGGTGGAAGTAATGTGATGGTCTGGGGTTGCTTTGGTGCTGGTAAGGTGGGAGATTTGTACAGGGTAAAAGGGATTCTGAATAAGGAAGGCTATCACTCCATTTTGCAACGCCATGCCATACCCGGTGGACAGCGCTTGATTGGAGCCAATTTCATCTTACAACAGGACAATGAACCTAAACACACCTCCAAATTGTGCAAGAACTATTTAGAGCAGAAGCAGGCAACTGGTATTCTATCGGTAATGGAGTGGCCAGCGCAGTCACCAGATCTGAACCCCATTGAGCTGTTGTGGGAGCAGCTTGACCGTATGGTACTGTTGAGGAGATTTTGTGTTACCCCGCACAAAAAAGTGAAAGTAAAAATCAAAGACTGGAAACTGAATAAGTTCGAAAAATAAAAAGCGTTTTATTCCTACTCTAAACAAAGCAATGCATTCCGCACAGTTATACGTGCACGGTCCTGATGGAGCTCAGTTCTAACACCAAGCCCCCAAAAGGATGCTTTAACAATGGCGCACCTGGTATAAAAGGGTTCTCCTTAAGGGAGCCCAAACAGACCCTATTGGTCTGATCATAAGCTAAGGCAGCATCTTGGGCATAGTAACAGTTCATTTATTGCTTGACAGCATGGTGCGATGACCCTTGGCTCCTCCTTGGATGCAGTTGCGTTGCGCAACTTGTTTTTCCCAGATTTCAGGATGTGTCCTTGAACCATTTTTCGAGTTATCTTCTTAGGCTCTCTGATATTCGGCTGCACCCTTCTGCATACACCAGCTGCAACTTCATTCTCCCACTGGGCCTCAAAAAACAAGCAAACAGAAAACATTAAGTGCACATGGTTTAAATACTTCATTAAACATTCTTTTTCCCTTCAAATCCCCCTTTTCACACCTACTAGGTGTGAACCCATAATACTTGAATCTCACAAGGCTAAATACTGTTAATCGTAACGGAAACAATCAGTAGTTGATGCAGTAAGCAAATCTTTCTTTATCTCATACAGGTAAACATGATATCAGACCAGAACCTCTTGCCTGAGAGTGTGTGACCTTCTCCTGTAGAGCACAAAACATTTTCCGCAGGCAAAAGTAAATAAAATGACACCAAAACTTAATTGTTATGTTAATGATATATATAAAAATGCCACTTAAGCTGAAATCGCAAAGCTTCCCTAAGAACTAAAACGTAACAATCATAAGTAAAAAGTAAAAATAAAGATTTCTGTGTCCCCCTTTTCACACCCCTTGGGGTGTGACCTTACTCTATGACAATTTCAGTTTCTGCTTCGATGGACATTAACACTTGGTTCTATCGTTCCCACGGCACCAGAAACAACTGGATCTGAGGGCACTTGTCCTCTCTCCAGATACCACCAAATCACCCCGAGCACTAAGGCTAGTACCGTGAGTGCCACTATTCCCCTTTTGACTATCTTGTTCTGGGTAAGTATCTCCGGTCCCCTTCCAGACCGAGGATAGTCTGGATCCCCAAATAAGTGCCTAAGGCAGCGCATTTTGCTTTAGGTCAGATTGAGTTTCCGCTAAACTGCGGCTAGGTGGATTAGCTGGGGCACAATGTGTCAGGTGATGCCAAAGGGCTCTGGATTTCCCTTTAACCTGTACCGAGTGTGAAGTAACCTCCTTCACTTCGAACGGTCCAGTCCACCTGGGGTCAGTCCACTTCCTCTTGTGAACTTTGACCCTGACCCAGTCTCCTACCTTTATTGGGTGCTCTTCCCCCTCTGTTGTGGGTATTTAAAAGTCCAAAAACACAACTTGACCGTAACTCCAACAGGCGCTCGCGGTCAAGTACTGATCGGCTGGGTAGATGAGTGGTTTCCAGCGAGTTTGGCGGCATTTTTATGCAAAAAGTCCGCGAGTTGGTACAGGAGCTGTGTTCGGCTGAAGGTTTCCCACATCATGTGCTCCTGTTGTCCACAGTGTTTCTGGTATGTCTGATAGCCCACTTGCTGCTGCTAGGTGGTCTGTTCCAGGTAAGCCATGCTCTCGTGGCAAGGGTAGGCACTCTGGAATGGTATAATCAGTGGTGTTTGGACCTGGGAAGCACCACATATCTTGTTCTCTTGCTTTTAGCACTTCTGGGTCAGCTGTGGGTTCCCATGTCAGGCCTTCGGCTCTCCTGATCATTGGTCCCAATTGTCTTGCTTCTTGTCCAAATCCCACAGCTAGAGTCACATGAGGTGCTGCATTTGGGGCCAGGGTATACGAATGCATCTCCCATGCTGTCAAATTTACTTTGGCTGCAACACCTTCTTTCCCACAGTAGATTCCTTGGCAGACAACAGGTGGGCTTTGGTGAGCCATGTGTTCATTCCAATCATCATGGTAAGGTGTATCAGAGTCATCTGACACATTCAGAGTACAGTGCACATGTTCCAGTGGGGTTTTGTATGGATGCAGTGAGTAAATTTTGCTCTTCAGCTTCTGAAATTCATATTGGATTGCTGGTGTTTGGGGTCCTGTTGGTATCAACCTCAACCAGTACACCAGCTGGTGTGTTTTTGGTTGAGCTCTTATGGCCAGGACCCTCACCGGCCTGTCTGGGTTTTCTTGTGGTACTTCAGTGGACACTCCTATTTTTGTTGGTGTCATCCAAATAATCAGTCCCATTTGGCACATCAAATCTCTTCCCAACAGGTTTATGGGACAATTGCCTGATAATAGGAACTGGTGGAACAGGGTCTGCGAGCCTAATTGCACTAGCAGTGGTTGAGTGAAATATTGCACCACTGGTTGTCCTGTCACACCCACCACTGTTTGAGTTCGATTGGATCTTGGAAATTGGTCATCCTTGAGACAGGAAAATGTTGCTCCTGTATCCACCAGGAAGGTAATGTTTTGACTTTGTACATTGAGGGTCAACATAGGTTCTGCGGTTGCGGGGTACGTGCACTGTTTCTCTGTTGGAAGTCACTGGGGTGATTGGAGCTCCATCCAGTAGGCCAGCGCTTGGTTCGCTGCGGCTGGGTAGGGTCCCGGACCTTGCGGTTGTGGCTCTGGTGGTATTGGTTGTGGTCCTGGAGCTGGAGCGGGCATCTGTTGTTGTCCATTTGGTCATTCTCTGGCAAAGTGTCCCATCTGCCCACAGCTATAGCAGTAGTAGCCTGGTGGCATGGTGTGACCTCCAGGTCTAGGACCCCTACCTCTTGGGAACCCCCTTCCTCTTCCTCTGTGGTATTGGTTACCTCTCCATTGCGGCCCCTGGCCTGGCCATGGTGGTGGTTGTGGCATTGGTCCCCACTGGCCTGGGTTCTGGAATAGGGGTCTTTGTGTCTGAGCCAGCATCTGCATCTGAGTCAGGGACTGTCAGTGCTGCCACGGTGGGATCCACGGTGGGTGTTGGTGCCGGTGTTGGTACAGCCGCAGGCTCAGTGACAGCCATCTGCTTAGTCTTTTCTTTCTTAGTGAGCTCCTCTAGCTGCTTCCTGAGCACCTTGGCTTTCAGGGCTTTTAGTTCTGACGTCTGAGAGTCAGTGGATTGCTGATGTTTGTTCACGTGGTGTCTCACCTGTTCTGCCCATTGGGTGAATAGCATTTTATTTAAGCCCACTATATTGTCCAGTGCTTGTTTCACTGGACCTGGTAGCCCCCTTTCGACACTTACTCTGAATAACTTCTCGTTTGCTGGACCGTCATTGTACGCCGTTCTCATGCCCTTCTGCCAGGCTCTTTTGGCTCTGGTGAGGTATTCATCGAATGTCTCTCCTGGTTGCAATTGTAGTTCTTGGAGAGCCATGTCATCTCCTTCAGTGGGGTAGAGGGTGAACAACCTTCTCCATAGTTGTTTCTCGAACAGCGCAGCAGGTGTGCTCATTGGTCTTCCTACCAGGTCGAGGTCTGTCATCAGGTCTTTAGTTTGTTGGTATCCATGTTTCTTTGAGAGGATTGCAGTGTAATCCCCAAGACACATCAGGGTTCCTGCTGTTTCGGCTTTAAGTGCCTCCTTAAACCCTTCTGCTCCACTGGTAAGGGACGGCAGCTTAGCACACAGGGAGTCCAAATCCACGAAGGTGTATGGAGCATACTCCAAATTTCCAAATCCTCCAGGTGTTGGTCTTAGGGGCATCTGAGTGGGTGTGGGTGTGGCGTCATCGAATCTCAGCACATTCTCACCACCTTGCCAGTCTCCCGACAGGTCCATTTCCTGCTGTCTTTTTATCTCCCACTCCTCTCGTGCCGCCATTTCAGGCAGCATCTGCTCGTTTTCCAGCTTTCTTTGTCTTTCTGCCAGTCTGGCAGATCGTCTGATTGTCACCTCACTGTTCTTGGGGGTTGTAGGAGGCACAGCTTTCAGTTGTCCTTCCAACCTACCCTTGATGTCCCAGGTGCTTGTTTGCAGAAACGTTGTCAGTCCCTCTCCACTAAAATCATCCAGGTCTGATTGCAACCCTTCGCTCTGTGATTCTCTGTCAGAGTGGGAACGCTCGGAGGGGGTTCTTCTTCCTCTCAGGTATTGTTCTGGTATTATCCATGTTCCCTCTGGGCAGGACAGATGTGCTGGGGCAGATGCGGCAGATGAGGGTCTGTTTTCATTACAAGTTGGGAATTCTGTGACTCCTCGTCTGCGATTGAGTTCTTCATCCACCTCTTGCAGGAATGTGTCTCTGAGGTGACCTTCCAGATTGGCCAGTCTGCGGCGAACATCATCCAGTGCAGCTTCACTACTTGCCTGCAGTGTTCCTTCTGATACATCCAGCACCACATGATCCACTTTTGCTGACACTAGGGGCGCTTGCGTCACTGGAGCTTGTTTGAATGGATTAGTTGACTTTGTGCTGCTGTACGGTGGAGGAGGGGCAGATGGCAGGGGTGGGTACAATGACTGTTGGGCTGGAGTGGGCGGCTCTGGTTGTGAGAACCTACCTTTTTTCTTCTCCTCCCCTTCGGGTCGGGCTGGATCTGACTTCCTCATTGCTGTCAGAAGCCTCTGAGTCAAGCAACGGTTCGCTTCCTCTTCTTCTCTCGCAGCTTTGTGTGGGTGAAAAACACTCCTACCTTTTTTCTCTTTTTCTTCTGCTGCTTGGGCCATTTTGAGCAGTCCCTCCTGGTGAGCCTCAATTCTTTGGAGCTGTTCTTCTGTTGGAGGATCACTTACCGGTATCCAGCCTGCCGCCTCCCAGGACACTATCAGCTTATGTCCCCTTTTTTTATGTTTCTTACTTCCCGCATCTTCTAATGCTTTCATCAGTTTCTTACCATATTCTGTTGCCATTTTCTGATCCTGCAATAAAACCTGTTTTAATCCCGTAAATGTGTCTTTAATTTATCTGTACTCTTAATTAATCTAGTGTAATATATATAAACTTCTAACATGCAAGCGTGTAACTAGTATGGACTGCAGTTTTAATGTCTGTATGGGGTGTGATGTCCGATCTGTATTCTCAGTCTAATATCTGAATTTTACTGTGCATAGTAGAACTATTGCCATTGAAACCCAGATACATACACAAATCGTGAGCGCCCATTCAGTATATCTTAAACCTCTTTCCAAAGTGACAATTCTCTGTTCTAAAGTTCTGCGTGGAGGAAGTGTCAGGCTTGCACTAGAGTCACCACTTCCCCCTTCCCCTTCTTCCGATACAGTTAAAACAAAATCCATTCACAAGCACAAAATATTCAAAATGACATTTTCTTTTAGCGCTTTTTGTCTCTTTAAACTTCTTAAAACTCTTAGGTTCTCTTTTCTCTTTAAACTCTTTGACTCTTAGTTCTCTTAACTTCCCTTTTCTTACTGTTACTTCTCATTCACACACTAAGTACCACGCCCCGGCCTTCCCCGATCAATGATCAGTTGATTGGTTTATCGAACCTCTCGCAGTGACCACCTTTTTGTGGTTTAAACTAACACATTCACGTCTCTCATTCATGCTTTTATTTCACAGACATACGGAATGCATTGCTCAAATCCCCAACAGTTTTAACATTAATATTTATCGAACAAACCTGTTCGTGCCCTCACTCGGTACTCCTGATCACAATTGTATGACTACATACTTAAATGGATAAAGAGGCATCCCGCACGCTGACGGAGATGACACACCATATCAGCAACAGCTAAAAAAATATGTTAATGGGAGGTTTCCAGCCGCATATCTCCGCGTGGGTTAAAAAACACTTAGTTACACTGGCAACGTCTAATGTAACCATAGTTATGGAATATGCGCGTCACGCCAAGAAACACGCAAAAAAGGGAGGTGGTGTGTCTGGAGGGGGGACACAAATTTTCTGGTCATATACGTGTGACCCAGATGAAATATTTTCTCTCCAAGCCACCGGACCGTCTCGACGACGTCGAGGAGGTTTCCAAGGAGGCAGGGGCGGTCATAAGAACCGAGGGGGCTTTTAGCCCAAATCAATAAAAACAGATGAGGGATGCTGGAATTGCGGGTCACCCGACCATTGGTCCAGGGAATGTCCCATTCAGACACAAACCCCTCATCTGCGGGGACGGGGAAGAGGCCGCAGGGGCGGTTCCTCATATGAGTCGTGACTAGGGGCTAGAACAAATGGGGATCTAGAGCCATTAAAAACAGTAGATGTGTATGGAGCATGGGAGCTTTTAAATGCATTAAAAGAAAAACCATACATAGTACTTACAATTAATGGACAGCCAGTTACTCTTTTATGCGATTCATGAGCCTATAAAACATGTATAAAAGATAACCTAGGACAAAAAGCATCTAAAATGCCCATTTTTGTAAAGTCAGCAAACGGTCAAATATCCCAAGAATGGATGTCAAAAGCAATAGAAATAAAAGACCTTCAAACAGGAAAAAGGTTGCATGCTCCTGTAGTAATGTCACCAACTTGCCCCACCAACTTGCTGCAGCTCTGTGTATCCATCCATTCCCTTAGCTCTTAGTAGTAATGATTTTATGGGATTCTTCATAAATAAAATTGATGCCATTAAAAATAAAATAATTGGCATCCTCCCAAACATGATTACCTCGTCCTCAGTAAGTGAGGCAGCGTTGGAGGAATCTTTAGAACCTGCACAGTGTCTGAACTGTCTAGAAGCAGTAGAGCTTTCTGAGCTATCTAAAATATTAGCTTCATCTAAACCTTCTACCTGTATGTTGGACCCAATCCCAACCAAGTTGTTTAAGGAGGTATTCCCTTTGATCAGTGGTCCTATTTTAGACATGATTAATCTATCCTTAGTAAATGGATATGTACCACAGGTTTTTAAAGTAGCTTTTATTAAACCTTTACTTAAGAAACCTTCTCTTGATCAAGATGAGCTAGTAAACTACAGACCTATATCTAATCTTCTTTTCTTATCTAAAATTCTTGAGAAAGTAGTTGCTAATCAACTTTGTGAACATTTACAAAGCAATGACCTACTTGAGGAGTTTCAGTCAGGCTTCAGAGCTCATCATAGCACTGAAATGGCTCTGGTGAAGGTCACTAATGATATTCTCATGGCCTCAGATAATGGACTTGTGTCTGTACTTGTCCTGTTAGATCTTAGTGCTGCATTTGATACAGTTGATCACAATATTCTCTTACAAAGACTTGAACATAGTGTAGGGATTAAGGGGAAAGCATTAGGCTGGTTTAAATCTTATCTGTCGGACAGATTCCAGTTTGTTCATGTTAATAATAAATCTTCCTCAAACTCTAGGGTCACCTGTGGAGTACCACAGGGTTCAGTCCTTGGACCAATTCTCTTTACTATATATATGCTTCCGATCGGCAAAATTATCAGACAGCATGGGATTAATTTCCACTGTTATGCTGATGACAGTCAGCTATATTTATCCATAAATCCTGATGAATCCAATCAATTACTTCGACTGCAGTCATGTCTTGATGAAATCAAAACCTGGATGACTTTAAATTTCCTGCATCTAAATTCTGACAAGACCGAAGTTGTAATCTTTGGGCCAGAGTCCTCAAAAAATAAACTTCTTAACCAATCACTTAATCTGGATGGCATTATCTTGGCCTCTGGTAATAAAGTAAAAAACCTTGGTGTTATTTTTGACCAAGACATGTCATTTAAATCCCATATTAAACAGGTTTCCAGAGTTTCCTTTTTTCACCTCCGGAATATTGCCAAAATTAGAAACATTCTGTCCAGGAGTGATGCTGAAAAACTAGTCCATGCATTTGTTACTTTCAAGGCTGGACTATTGTAATTCTTTACTATCAGGAAGTCCACAAAATGCAGTTCAAAGCCTTCAGCTGATCCAAAATGCTGCAGCAAGAGTTCTGATGAAAATCAACAAGCGGGATCATATTTCTCCAATTTTAGCTTCCCTTCATTGGCTTCCTGTTAAATCAAGAATAGAATTTAAAATTCTTCTTCTAACGTATAAAGCCCTTAATAATCAAGCTCCATCATATACTGTATCAGAGCTCTGATTACCCCGTATGTTCCTAACAGAGCACTTCGCTCTCAGACTGCAGGTCTGCTGGTGGTTCCTAGAGTCTCTAAAAGTAGAATGGGAGGCAGATCCTTTAGCTATCAGGTTCCTCTCCTGTGGAACCAACTCCCAGTTTTGGTCCGTGAAGCAGACACCCTGTCTACTTTTAAGACTAATCTTAAAACCTTCCTTTTTGACAAAGCTTATAACTAGAGTGGATCATGTTACTCTGAGCTACCTTTATAGTTTTGCTGCTATAGGCTTAGGCTACTGGAGGACATCAGGGCCTATTTTTCTCACTCTACTGATTTTTACTATTCTCCAGTCTACTGTTCTCCAGATTTGCATTGCATTACATTGAAATGACTGTTGTCATTTCAGCTTTTAACTTTCTGTTCTCTCTCTTTTTTCTTCATAGTAGGTACACCTGGTCTGACGTTCTGTTGACTGTGAAATCATCCAGGGAGGACAGATCACCGACTATTACCATCTAATGTAGAACAGATTACTAGATCAATGTGTGCTTCTGTGCTTTTTGTCTGTCTTGTTGTGTCTCTGCTCTGTCTTCTGTAACCCCCAGTCGGTCGAGGCAGATGACCATTCATACTGAGCCTGGTTCTGCTGGAGGTTTTTCCTTCCCGCTAACGGGTGTTTTTTCTTTCCACTGTCGCTTCATGCTTGCTCAGTATGAGGGATTGCAGCAAAGCCATGTACAATGCAGACGACTCTCCCTGTGGCTCTACGCTTCTCCAGGAGTGAATGCTGCTTGTCGGGACTTTGATGCAATCAACTGGTTTTCTTATATAGGAACATTTTTGACCAATCTGTATAATCTGACCCAATCTGTATAATATGATTCAACTTAACTTTGTAAAGTGCCTTGAGATGACATGTTTCATGAATTGGCGCTATATAAATAAAATTGAATTGAATTGAATTAATCTGCTAGGACGGGATTTAATGGAAAAATTAGGCATTGCAGTTTTCCCAACACAGGATGGAATGAAAGCTGTCCGTGTAGAACATGTAATATCGCTACAACAAAATCCTCCTGTGTTTTATGCACTATGCTTACCGTCTCTGCTCCAAAATAAAAAAGTGAACTCATGCATAATGCTAGAAGCACATTGTCAAATCCAGAGGATGAAATTCCGTTAGCTGATCTACACACCACTATGAATGTGTGCTTAACCCCAGATGAAAAGTTTGCAAAACAGTTTCTGAAACAGGAAGCTACAATTGTGGCTACTAAAATTATGCACACAGATGGGAGATCATTTGCAGCAGTTACTGGTATGCTTTCTACACAGATGCAAAAATTGTATGGCTTACCATGGGAACCTTTTTTGTCATTGTTTAAGACCAGTAAAGAGCAGTGGAGAGATACAGGCCCGCGTTTAAAAGCTGCAGAAAAAGCGTCTGATTTTCAGCCGTGTCCACACAAAACAGGCTGGCTTTATAGCCCTAGTACAGAACTATGGAAACAGCCTTACAAAGTTCTGTTCGATGCAGAACCTCGCGTCCAAGATTTAGCATGAGATAAAATAATCCAGCATTCTTTGCTATCAGAATCCGATGAAAATGATTTAAAAAAATATCCCAAATGCTTTGTGGTCCACAGGGCCAACTGATGTAGGACTATTGACAACTATAGAACCAGTTAAAATAGTTCCTAAATCGTAATACAGACCACGAATAAAACAATATCCGCTAAAACATGAAGCACAGGAGGGTATAAAGCCAGTTATAAAAAATTTATTGGATGCAGGAATAATTAGGCCATGCCCAGATTCACCATGTAATACGCCAATTTTTCCCGTACAAAAAGCAGACGGAAAGAATTGGCGCATGATGCAAGATCTCCGAGCAGTGAACTTAGCTGTGCAAACCCGCGCTCCGAATGTCCCAGATCCACACACATTGTTAAACACACTGGATCCTGACAGCAAATTTTTCACAGTGATTGACCTAAGTAATGCGTTCTTTTCAGTACAAGTGCACCCGGACTCTCAATTTTGGTTTGCTTTTACGTTCGAGGGGAAATAATATACGTACACACGCTTGCCACAGGGATTTGCAGACAGTCCTACAATTTTCACCCAAGCCATTTTAACATGCTTGGAGAGCTTTAATCCAAAGCATGGAAGCCAAGTGTTAATGTACATGATGACCTTTTAGTTGCGTCTAAAACAGCCGAACAGTGTGTCAGGATGCAGCTTGTAGGCTGCAGTCTGAGCCTCGCTGCCTCTCTCCCTTCCCTGCTCAGAATAATTAATTCCACCTGTCAGGCTGCAATCAACCTTCAACTGCACTCACCTGGTTCCACCCTTATTTATACTCACCTCAGTCTGTTCTTGCTCGCCGGTCCGTAGTGTTCTTCTCCTGCTCAGTCTCTGCCAGAACCCTGCATCAGCTCAGTTTTCATGTTTTGCTCCGTCAGATACCTTCACTTCAGTTTCGTTCCAGCCAGCCTCAACTCTAGACACGCTTCTGTTCCTGCTCAAGTTCTCTTCTCCTGTTCACGTCTCCTGGGTTCCGTTCTACTCAAGTTCTCCAGCAGTTCCACGGTCTCAAGTTCAGTTCCACGGTCTTACGTTCTCCAGCAGTTCCACGGTCTCAAGTTCAGTTCCACGGTCTCAAGTTCTCCAGCAGTTCCACGGTCTCAAGTTCAGTTCCATGGTCTCACGTTCTCCAGTAGTTCCACGGTCTCAAGTTCAGTTCCACGGTCTCACGTTCTCCAGCAGTTCCACGGTCTCAAGTTCAGTTCCACGGTCTCACGTTCTCCAGCAGTTCCACGGTCTCAAGTTCAGTTCCACGGTCTCACGTTCTGCAGCAGTTCCATGGTCTCAAGTTCAGTTCCACGTTCTCAAGTTCCCGCAGCTGTTCCACGTTCTGTTCCACGTTCTCAAGTTCCCGCAGTTGTTCCACATTCTGTTCCACGTTCTCAAGTTCCCCCAGCTGCTCCACGTTCAAGTTCCAACAACTTGTTCCACGTTCTCAAGTTCCAGCAGCTGTTCCACGGTCTCAAGCTCTCGGTTCTGTTATCCTGGTCTCAAGTCTTGAGCTCCGGCGTTCCTCCCTGGTCAGTCTCCCTGCACTCCTCCTGTCAGCCAGCTTCTGCACCCTTCATCTCCGTCCATAAAAGACTCTGGTTCCTCTCGTCATTCACCTTCCAACCTGTTCAATAAACTCACTTTAAGGACTAGCTCTGTGTGTGTGTGCTGTGTCCGGGTTCATCCAAAGACAAATCCTGACACAGTGTAGGGCAGATTCTTTGCAACTGCTACATTATTTGGCTAAAACAGGAAACAAAGTAAGCAAAGATAAAATGCAGTGGGTGCAGAAACAAGTCCGTTACTTAGGCCATGTTATCTCAGAAGAAGGTAAAAAGATATAACCTGACAACAGCCAGATGCATATCGCTCTGCCTAGCTCCACTCACATACATCTGGGATACCGCCGATAGAAAGTGATTTCTCCAACCAATTTTATGGTCTGGCCAATCAGGACGCAGGGCTGGAGTTTCATAGATGTGACGTAGTGGAGACGCGACCATAACGTGAGACTGTTTTGATAGCAATGGCGGCTCGTCGAGGAAGCAAGCGTTAACATTGATGCTGCTATTTCTTCCGTGTTGTCCAATCTACCTAATATTGTTTCATTAAAAGAACATCAGAGAACGGCTCTGAAGGCTTTTGTTGGTGGAAACCATGTTTTCGCCCTTCTCCCGACCGGATTTGGCAAGTTTTGTTTTCTGGGGCACGGACGCGGCCCGGAGCGGTTAGCGGTTAGCGCGAACCATATTAGGAGGCCTTTAGTCCTCAACGCGGTCGGCCCGGGATCGACTCCGACCCGCGGCGCTTTGCCGCCTGTCTTTCCCCCTCTTCCTGTTAGCTCACTGTCAATAAAACGCGTGCCACTAGAGCCGCAAACACATAAAAAGTTTTTTTTCCTGTGTCGCTCTCATCAGCGTCAGGGGTTGGCTTCGGTGTGAGTGGTTGAAATAGCACATCGATAAAGATGACAGACAAGTGGCTTATCCAATCATATGCAAGGAGTTTTGATAAGGCCCAGCCTTCAATAAAGGCAATTCCTATGGCGGTGTCCCAGATGTATGTGAGTGGAGCTAGGCGGAGCGATATGCATCTGGCTGTTATCAGGTTAAAAAAGATACAGGAAGATCGGAAAACTACCATAGCGAGTGCGCTCAAACCAGTCACTAAAAAACAAATGATGTCTTTTTTAGGATTGTGCAATTACTGTAGAGCTTGGATTCCACACTATGCAGAGAAAACTCAGCTTCTCTTAAATCTTATCTATGACACCCCGATGGCCATGTCAGAGACAGTCCAGTGGACCCCAGAAGCAGAACAGCAGCCCTACCCCCGTGTCTGCAAGCTGTTTGTGCAGCTGCCATGGCTGTAGAAAGTTCAGCAGAAGTCGTCCTTTTTCACCCTACTACTTTATTAGTCCCCCATGCAGTCGATGTGTTGTTAATGCAAGCAAAAATGAATCTCCTTTCACCTGCACGCCAGTTGTCATATACAGCCATACTTTTGTCACAAACTCATCTGAAAATAAAAAGATGTACAGTGTTAAATCCAGCTACATTAATTCCAACTGCTGATGAAGGAGAACCACATGACTGTAAGACAGAGACAGTGCAGTTACAGCTCCCGCGACCAGACTTAACAGATGTCCCGTTGCCAACAGGAGAAGTACTTTTTGTTGATGGCTCCTGTTTTAAAGATGATTCAGGAAAAACAAAAACAGGTTATGCCGTCGTATCACTTCCACATAATGTAACTGAAGCGAAGCAAATTCAGTCGCATCATTCAGCACAAGCAGCTGAATTAATTGCATTAATAAGGGCTTGTGAACTAATGAAAGGATGCGATGTGACAATTTATACGGATAGTCAGTATGCATTTTCTACTATCTTTTTCTTTGCAAAACAATGGGAACGCAGAGGCATGGTAACGTCAACAGGTAAAACTGTAGTACATGCAGAATTAATTATAAAACTACTAGAAGCAATTCAATTGCCAAATAAAATAGCTTTAATAAAATGTACAGCACACTCAAAAGGTACTGATACGGTGTCAAGAGGAAACAGGCTTGCAGATGAAACTGCAAAAGAAGCAGCAGCAGGACAATTTGGTCCTTCTGATATTTATCTGCTGCAAAAAACAGAACAAATCATCGATTCAGAAGTGTTGTTAAACAGACAACAAACAGCGCCAACTGCAGAAAAACAAATGTGGGTAAAAAATGGTGCAACAGTAAATTTAGGAGGCTTTTATACAATTTGTAACAAACCAGTTCTCCCTAAAAGCTTATTCCAAGCAGCAGCCATGTTGAGCCACGGTGTTTGCCATGTTTCAGTGGGTGGTATGGTGGCTGTAATACAGCAACACTTTATAACATATGGATTTAATTCTTATGCAAAGAATTTTTGTAAAGCCTGTACAATCTGTTAGACATAATCCTCAAGGTAATATAAGACCAAAACGTGGACAGTTTCCAGAACTACAGGGACCCTTTGAAGTGATGCATATGGATTTTATTGAGCTGACACAAAGTGGCCCTTACAAATACTGTCTGGTAATGATTGATGCATTTTCAAAATGGGTTGAAATAGTTCCAGCAAAGCATGCAGATACAATAACAGTAGCTAAAGCAATATGCAAAGTTGTTGTTCCAAACTTTGGCATCCCACAGAAAATCTACAGCGACAATGGTCCTCATTTTGTGAACCAAGTGATTCAGCAAATGGCAAGCAGGTTACAAATAACCTTAAAGGATCACTGTGCTTATCATCCACAAAGTGCAGGACTTGTAGAAAGGACAAATGGGACAGTTAAATCCAGACTTAACAAGTACATGGAAGAAACAAAGAGACCATGGCCAGAGTGTCTGGTAAACTGTAGTAAAACTGTACATGAGAATAACTCCAACGAGCAGTAGTTTGACTCCATTTGAAATAATATATGGCAGACCATATAAATTACCACTGTTCACAATACAGATGCTACCAGAGGAGGAAGACAAAACTCTAGCAGACTATATGAGAGAAATGTTGCAGTCTAAAGAACTGTCCAATGCAAATTCACTGCCAGAAGAACCTTTGTCTCCACAGGATCCACAAACAGTGAGACCAGGAGACTGGGTGTTCGTCAAAGTCATCAGGAGGAAAAATTGGGCAAGCCCAAGGTGGGATGGACCATACCAATTGCTTCTGACCACACCAACAGCTGTGAAGATCGCTGAAAGACCTTCCTGGATTCACCTCAGCCACTGTAAGTTACAGAGAGTGTTAAATACCTAAAGGTTGGAACAGTGGGGAAGTCCGATTACAAAGGGGTTTGGTTTTTAGGACCACTCGTCTTAACGTCGGTGAAGAAACCAACTGATCCCTGTTCTTTAGAGTCCTGGGTAAAATTAACATCTCTGCTAACCTAGCAAAAATGGAGTTCCCATGCAGATGGGGCTTCTTTTGCGTTCTGGCTGTTGCGTGCATTATTTTTTTCAGTCCAGATCCAATGAGTGAGAGAGGAAAGAGGTTCATCCACTCCACTGCCATGAAAATTTGGCTGGGTGATATCCCGAACCACCATGTTGACAACTTATGGGAAACGTATGCAAGAACTGTAATCCAGCAGCATAACAAGACTGATTGCTACGTGTGTTCTGTCATACCTAAATCTACCAAGCAGCCTACCTTGTACATAACTCCCATGAACACCTCACAGGCTATTTGTTTTGCATCATATGCATTCCAGTTTACGCCTGCTCAGTTAATGAACGCCACGACTGGGGAGATTATGATGGAACGAGTGTGCAACGGAGTAAAGTCGTCACTGTTCTCTTACAGTAATATCACAGGCTATCCCACCAAGATGAAGGCTGTTATGCCTAAAGGAATGAAACATCCAGTGTGTATTCGCTCACCTAGAGAGAACGATACGGTGAAGGTAGGACATGCAGCAGGATGCCAGAGTACCATCACTGACCTTTACTCTGACTTTGTCTGCGGCATCGTCCCTAATGGAACGTACACAAGCTGTTCTACTTGGAAACCACAAGTCAACTTTCCTACAGAGGGTGGCTGGTTCTTGTGTGGAGGAGACAGTATCTATCCATCATTGCCTATAAACTGGTCAGGTACATGTGCTCCTGTTTTTGTTTCTGACCACACTGTCATCATCTCAGCTCAAGCTGTGAAGGACCATCACTCCTCTGATAGGATGAAAAGAGAACTCAGCTCCAGCTCAGTGTTCCAACCCCATGATCCCATATGGGGTTCCAACGTTCCCTCTCAACATAAACACTGGAGTACAGCGAATAAAATAGGACTTTCACTTTTCCCGTGGTTTGGAGTTGGTAAATCTATGCTGATGATTGAGACACTGGACTATAGAATGAAGACCCTGGTAAACATGACGATGGACATCAATAAAGGACAAAACAAACAATTAAGTGAAATGCGTTTAATGGTACTGCAAAACAGAATGGTTTTGGACATGTTAACTGCTAGCCAAGGTGGTGTATGTGTAATGATTGGAACATACTGCTGTACATATATTTCTGATGCAAATGAAACTCATATTACTGAAGCTACAGGGGTTGGACAAAAAAACTGAAACACCTGGTTTTAGACCACAATAATTTATTAGTATGGTGTAGGGCCTCCTTTTGCGGCCAATACAGTATCAATTCGTCTTGGGAATGACATATACGAGTCCTGCACAGTGATCAGAGGGATTTTAAGCCATTCTTCTTGCAGGATAGTGGCCAGGTCACGACGTGATGCTGGTGGAGGAAAATGTTTCCTGACTCTCTCCTCCAAAACACCCCAAAGTGGCTCAATAATATTTAGATCTGGTGACTGTGCAGGCCATGGGAGATGTTCAACTTCACTTTCATGTTAATGAAACCATTCTTTCACCAGTCTTGCTGTGTGTATTGGTGCATTGTCATCCTGATACACGGCACCTCCTTCAGGATACAATGTTTGAACCATTGGATGCACATGGTCCTCCAGAATGGTTCGGTAGTCCTTGGCAGTGACGCGCCCATCTAGCACAAGTATGGGGCCAAGGGAATGCCATTATATGGCAGCCCAAACCATCACTGATCCACCCCCATACTTCACTCTGGTCATGCAACAGCCTGGGTGGTACGCTTCTTTGGGGCTTCTCCCCACCGTAACTCTCCCAGATGTGGGGAAAACAGTAAAGGTGGACTCATCAGAGAACAGTACATGTTTCAAATTGTCCACAGCCCAAGATTTGCGCTCCTTGCACCATTGAAACCGGTGTTTGGCATTGGCACGAGTGACCAAAGGTTTGGCTATAGCAGCCCGGCCGTGGATATTGACCCTGTGGAGCTCCCGATGGACAGTTTTGGTGGAAACAGGAGAGTTGAGGTGCACATTTAATTCTGCCGTGATTTGGGAAGCCGTGGTTTTATGTTTTTTGGATACAATCCGGGTTAGCACCCGAACATCCCTTTCAGACAGCTTCCTCTTGCGTCCACAGTTAATCCTGTTGGATGTGGTTCGTCCTTCTTGGTGGTATGCTGACATTACCCTGGATACCGTGGCTCTTGATACATCACAAAGACTATGGGAGTTAGGGTCATTCTGACCTCTCAGCAAAGAAGGGAAACATCTGGATATCATTGTTTAACTGTAATGTTCCAAGCAACGGAATTAATCGCTCTGTTTTTGTACTTTGTGATAAACATTTCCCAGAAGTTTAGTCCAACTGCCAAGCGATGGACGTCATTAGCTTGTAACACACACACACCAATGGAGACACACAGACTCTTGTGTTTAACGCACACACATTTGTAGGCCTTAAAGAGGCAAGCTCTGTATCTGAATATTAGAATTCTCTGCTGGAACCCGTTTGTACGTTCCAGGTGTAATAAAAAAGAATTCTCATTGTCAAGACAAAAGGAACGCCATTTTCTCGAGTCTATCTTTCTTTTTTAAAGGTTAATAGTTAAATAATCCTCCCACATAAATTGGTGAACCCCGGCACGATAGGAAAAAGGGAGATCTGCCTTCCCGGACAGACGGCTTGGGTTTCCCCCGCTCTGAGCTGGCCCCTCCGCGCTGGGGTGGAGGAGAGAGGTGAGTGTAAATACATTTTTTGTACTGCTCTGTCTTCTTCTCTCTCCGCTTGTTAGTGAACAAACGGCCGCCTGTGTAATTTGAGTTGGGAAGAGCGCTTTTGTGATTGATTGACAGACGGGAGTGGTCATTCCTTTTGTCTTGCCATCTATCGGTATTTTTCTACGTAGAAAAATAAGTTGTCTTAAACATCAGAAGATTTGGAATGATATGGCATTCCTCCACAATTGAGCACACGCGACAACTTAAGGAAGTGATTGGTTACTCCCAGCCGCTTTGATCGGATGTCCCGTCAAATATGACGTTAGAAGCGACGGCGTATAGAAAATGGATCGGACCATGACGGGTCTATGCTGAAGTTTTTCTAATATGTATAACTTTTTAGAATCAAAAAGATCATTGTGAGAGATTGATCTTATAAATATTCGGTTGGTCGGAGTCTTTTAGGGCGCGGCCCTGTTAATGTAAGCACTTGAAGAAGAAGAAGGCAGTTCCCGGATCATTCCATACGTGGAACTCCGATGAAAATGTGGCCATAAAAGAGTTGACTGCAGTCTGTTTTTGGTTGAGTACTCCAAGTTTAGGCAAACGAGGTAAAAGCCTCCTATCAAAATTTGAAGCAATAAGGCCTTGCTTTGAGCACGTGAAGTATAAATGTTTATTTTTAACTTTTTTTTTTGCTCTGGGTCCCATAAAAAAACCTGATTTAAATTTTCTGTGCGCACAGTTAAAATCCAGGAACATTGAACATTTGGACCATTAAGAAAAAAAAAACAATAAGTTTCCCGGGAGAGTGAGAGTGAAAGGAAAACGTGAGAATGTGGGAATGATGAGAGGTTATGATTAAGAATAAGTGATTGTGTTGTTGTGTATCAGATGTCTATGTGTGATTATAAAAGATGAGAGCTCTATTGTCTGACTAAAATGCATGTATGAAAGTGGATGGTTGCTTTTGCTCAGTTTTTTTTTTCAATTCAAAGTTCCATTGTCCGAGGTAAAGTTTGCCTAGGTTGATGAGGTAAACAGTGCTTGGAAACTTCAATTCAATTCAATTAAATTTTATTTATATAGCGCCAATTCATGAAACATGTCATCTCAAGGCACTTTACAAAGTTAAATTCATATTATACAGATTGGGTCAGATTATACAGATTGGTCAAACATGTTCCTATATAAGGAAACCAGTTGATTGCATCAAAGTCCCGACAAGCAGCATTCACTCCTGGAGAAGCGTAGAGCCACAGGGAGAGTCGTCTGCATTGTACATGGCTTTGCTGCAATCCCTCATACTGAGCAAGCATGAAGCGACAGTGGGAAGAAAAACTCCCCATTAACGGGAAGGAAAACCTCCGGCAGAACCGGGCTCAGTATGAACGGTCATCTGCCTCGACCGACTGGGGGTTACAGAAGACAGAGCAGAGACACAACAAGAGAGACAAAAAAGCACAGAAGCACACATTGATCCAGTAATCTGTTCTACATTAGATGGTAATAGCGGGTGAGCCGTCTTCTTTGGATGATGTCACATTTAACAGAACGCCAGACCAGGTGTACCTACTATGAAGATAAAAGAGAGAGAACAGAAAGTTAAAGCAGAAATGACAACGCGTAATGCATAGTTGAAGAACAGTAGAACTCTATAGAGTGAGAAAATTAGATCCTGATGTCCTCCAGTAGCCTAAGCCTATAGCAGTAAAACTATAAAGGTAGCTCAGAGTAACATGAGCCACTCTAGTTATAAGCCTTGTCAAAAAGGAAGGTTTTAAGATTAGTCTTAAAAGTAGACAGGGTGTCTGCTTCACGGACCAAAACTGGGAGTTGGTTCCACAGGAGAGGAGCCTGATAGCTAAAGGATCTGCCTCCCATTCTACTTTTAGAGACTCTAGGAACCACCAGCGGACCTGCAGTCTGAGAACGAAGTGCTCTGTTAGGAACATACGGGGAAATCAGAGCTCTGATATATGATGGAGCTTGATTATTAAGGGCTTTATACGTTAGAAGAAGAATTTTAAATTCTATTCTTGATTTAACAGGAAGCCAATGAAGGGAAGCTAAAATTGGAGAAATATGATCCCGCTTGTTGATTTTCATCAGAAATCTTGCTGCAGCATTTTGGATCAGCTGAAGGCTATGAACTGCATTTTGTGGACTTCCTGATAGTAAAGAATTACAATAGTCCAGCCTTGAAGTAACAAATGCATGGACTAGTTTTTCAGCATCACTCCTGGACAGAATGTTTCTAATTTTGGCGATATTCCTGAGGTGAAAAAAGGAAACTCTGGAAGCCTGTTTAATATGGGATTTAAATGACATGTCTTGGTCAAAAATAACACCAAGGTTTTTTACTTTATTACCAGAGGCCAAGTTAATGCCATCCAGATTAAGTGATTGGTTAAGAAGTTTATTTTTTGAGGACTCTGGCCCAAAGATTACAACTTCGGTCTTGTCAGAATTTAGATGCAGGAAATTTAAAGTCATCCAGCTTTTGATGTCATCAAGACATGACTGCAGTCGAAGTAATTGATTGGATTCATCAGGATTTATGGATAAATATAGCTGAGTGTCATCAGCATAACAGTGGAAATTTATCCCATGCTGTCTGATAATTTTGCCGATCGGAAGCATATATATATAGTAAAGAGAATTGGTCCAAGGACTGAACCCTGTGGTACTCCACAGGTGACCCTAGAGTTTGAGGAAGATTTATTATTAACATGAACAAACTGGAATCTGTCCGACAGATAAGATTTAAACCAGCCTAATGCTTTCCCCTTAATCCCTACAGTATGTTCAAGTCTTTGTAGGTTAATAATAAATCTTCCTCAAACTCTAGGGTCACCTGTGGAGTACCACAGGGTTCAGTCCTTGGACCAATTCTCTTTACTATATATATGCTTCCGATCGGCAAAATTATCAGACAGCATGGGATTAATTTCCACTGTTATGCTGATGACACTCAGCTATATCTATCCATAAATCCTGATGAATCCAATCAATTACTTCGACTGCAGTCATGTCTTGATGACATCAAAAGCTGGATGACTTTAAATTTCCTGCATCTAAATTCTGACAAGACTGAAGTTGTAATCTTTGGGCCAGAGTCCTCAAAAAATAAACTTCTTGACCAATCACTTAATCTGGATGACATTAACTTGGCCTCTGGTAATAAAGTAAAAAACCTTGGTGTTATTTTTGACCAAGACATGTCATTTAAATCCCATATTAAACAGGTTTCCAGAGTTTCCTTTTTTCACCTCCGGAATATCGCCAAAATTAGAAACATTCTGTCCAGGAGTGATGCTGAAAAACTAGTCCATGCATTTGTTACTTCAAGGCTGGACTATTGTAATTCTTTACTATCAGGAAGTCCACAAAATGCAATTCAAAGTCTTCAGCTTATCCAAAATGCTGCAGCAAGAGTTCTGATGAAAATCAACAAGAGGGATCATATTTCTCCAATTTTAGCTTCCCTTCATTGGCTTCCTGTTAAATCAAGAATAGAATTTAAAATTCTTCTTCTAACGTATAAAGCCCTTAATAATCAAGCTCCATCATATATCAGAGCTCTGATTACTCCGTATGTTCCTAACAGAGCACTTCGCTCTCAGACTGCAGGTCTGCTGGTGGTTCCTAGAGTCTCTAAAAGTAGAATGGGAGGCAGATCCTTTAGCTATCAGGCTCCTCTCCTGTGGAACCAACTCCCAGTTTTGGTCCGTGAAGCAGACACCCTGTCTACTTTTAAGACTAATCTTAAAACCTTCCTTTTTGACAAAGCTTATAACTAGAGTGGCTCATGTTACCCTGAGCTACCTCTATAGTTATGCTGCTATAGGCTTAGGCTACTGGAGGACATCAGGGCCTACTTTTCTCACTCTACTGATTTCTACTGTTCTCCAGTCTACTGTTCTCCAGATTTGCATTGCATTACATTGAAAAGACTGTTGTCATTTCAGCTTTTAACTTTTTGTTCTCTCTCTTTTTTCTTCATAGTAGGTACACCTGGTCTGACGTTCTGTTGACTGTGAAATCATCCAGGGAGGACAGATCACCGACTATTACCATCTAATGTAGAACAGATTACTAGATCAATGTGTGCTTCTGTGCTTTTTTGTCTCTCTTGTTGTGTCTCTGCTCTGTCTTCTGTAACCCCAGTCGGTCGAGGCAGATGACCGTTCATACTGAGCCCGGTTCTGCCGGAGGTTTTTTTTTTCCCGTTAATGGGTGGTTTTTCTTCCCACTGTCGCTTCATGCTTGCTCAGTATGAGGGATTGCTGCAAAGCCATGTACAATGCAGACGACTCTCCCTGTGGCTCTACGGTTCCCCAGGAGTGAGTGCTGCTTGTCGGGACTTTGATGCAATCAACTGGTTTCCTTATATAGGACATTTTGACCAATCTGTATAATCTGACCCAATCTGTATAATATGATTGAACTTGATTTTGTAAAGTGCCTTGAGATGACATGTTTCATGATTTGGCGCTATATAAATAAAATTGAATTGAATTGAATTGAATTGTAGGAGAATACTGTGATCAACTGTATCAAATGCAGCACTGAGATCTAACAGGACAAGTACAGACACAAGTCCATTATCTGAGGCCACGAGAATATCATTAGTGACCTTCACCAGAGCTGTTTCAGTGCTATGATGAGCTCTGAAGCCTGACTGAAACTTCTCAAGTAGGTCATTGCTTTGTAAATGTTCACAAAGTTGATTAGCAACTACTTTCTCAATAATTTTAGATAAGAAAAGAAGATTAGATATAGGTCTGTAGTTTACTAGCTCATCTTGATCAAGAGAAGGTTTCTTAAGTAAAGGTTTAATAACAGCTACTTTGTACCTGGATATGTACCTGTGGTACATATCCATTTGCTAAGGATAGATTAATCATGTCTAAAATAGGACCACTGATCAAAGGGAATACCTCTTTAAACAACTTGGTTGGGATTGGGTCTAACATACAGGTAGAAGGTTTAGATGAAGCTAAGATTTTAGATAGCTCAGAAAGCTCTACTGCTTCTAGACAGTTCAGACACTGTGCAGGTTCTAAAGATTCCTCCAACGCTGCCTCACTTACTGAGGACGAGGTAATCATGTTTGGGAGGATGCCAATTATTTTATTTTTAATGGCATCAATTTTATTTATGAAGAATCCCATAAAATCATTACTGCTAAGAGCTAAGGGAATGGATGGATCAACGGAGCTGTGACTCTGTGTAAGTTTGGCAACTGTACTGAAGAGAAATCTAGGATTATTTTTATTCTCTTCAATTAATGATGAACAATATGCTGCTCTAACTCTGCAGAGGGTCTTGTTATACAACAATAGACTGTCCCTCCAGATTAAGTAGGATTCCTCTTGGTGTGTAGAGCGCCATTTTCTCTCCAATTTCCTAACATTGTGCTTCAAGGAACGCAGCTCTGAATTGAACCAAAGAGCCAGCTTCCTGTGAATAATCACCTTCTTTTTCAAGGGAGCTACATTGTCTAATGCAGAACGCAATGAGGAAGTCACACTGTTAGCAAAGGTATCGATTTGTGAATGGGAAGAAACAGCATTGCTGCCATCTACAGGGCATTTCTGCAATACTGAGGATATTAAAAGGGGGACAGACTCTTTAAGTTTTGATACAACATTATCCGATAAAGATCTACTATAATGGAACCCTCTTTTCGGGGTGGAGAACTCAGTTAGATTAAACTCAAATGTTATTAAAAAAATGATCAGATAGGACAGGGTTGTGAGAGAATACTGTTAATTCTTCACAATCAATGCCATATGTCAGCACAAGGTCCAAAGTTTGGAGCCGAGAGTGCGTTGGCTTATGCACATTTTGAGCAAAACCAATTGAATCTAGGATAGTTTTAAAGGCTACACTAAGGTTATCACATTCAGTGTCAACATGGATGTTAAAATCACCCACTATAATAACCTTGTCAGTATTTAACACCAAATCAGATAAGAAGTCTGACAGCTGATCCAAAAACTGAGTGTAAGGGCCTGGTGGACGATACACAACAATAAACAGAAGAGGTTTTATGGCTTTGCAGTTTGGATGAGGGAAACTGAGGGTTAAATGTTCAAAAGAACTGTAATTATTAATTGGCCTGGGACTAATTAATAAATCAGACTGAAAGATGGTTGCCACTCCTCCTCCTCTTCCCACAGATCTGGGAATGTGGAAATTTGAATAACTGGAGGGAGTTGACTCATTTATACTAACGTAGTCCTCTTGTAGCCAGGTTTCTGTGAGACAAAACAAATCAATCTGTTTATCAGAAATCAATTCATTAACTAACAAAGTCTTTGGAGGGAGAGACCTTATATTTAATAGACCACATTTAATTGTTTTATTTTTAGGTTCAAGGTGAGCCGTATTGATTTTTATTAGATTTTTATGATTTGTTCCTTTTAGATCAGTTTTTGATCTATTCAGTTTTGGCTGTGGGAAAGACACCGTCTCAATAGGATAATGGATGGGTAACAGTACAGAAGCTGCAGAGAGGTGTGTTAAACTACGGCTCTGCTTCCTGGTCTGGACCCTGGGTTGTCAGCATTTAGGAGAACTAATAAACCCGGCCAAATTCCTAGAAAGAAGAGCTGCACCATCCAAAGTGGGATGAATACCGTCTCTCCTGATCAGACCAGGTTTTCCCCAGAAAGTTTGCCAGTTATCAATGTAGCCCACGTCGTTTTCTGGACACCACCTAGACAACCAGCGGTTGAATGACAACGTGCGGCTAAACAAGTCATCACTGGTCAGATCAGGCAGGGGACCAGAGAAAATTACAGAGTCCGGTATTGTTTTAGCAAACTCACACACCGAAGCAACACCAACTTTGGTGACCTCTGATCGGCGTGACCGGGTGTCATTACCGCCAGCGTGAATAACAATTTAGCGGTATTTACGCTTATCCTTAGCCTGCAGTTTTAGGTAGGATTCTATGTCGCCTGTTCTGGCCCCTGGTAGGCATTTAACTATAGTCCCTGGTTTTTTTAGTGCCACGTTTCTTATTATGGAGCTGCCAATAATTAAGGTCTACTCCTCGGCGAGACTATCTCTCAGATGGGAAAATTTGTTAGAAACGCAGACGGGTTGGTGGTGATCTGGGGGCTGAAATCTAGAGCTATGCTTACTACGAACCGTCACCCAGCCGGCCTGCTTAACCGGTTGTTCGAGTGCGGCTGTTGGTTCGCTACGTGAAGTTACTCTTTGTGGCTCCGCGCTAGCAAAGCAGCGGCTATCAGCTGGTTTTTCAACAGCACGGAGCCGGGTCTCCAGTTCTGACACCCTCGCCTCCAAAGCTACAAAAATACTACATTTATTACATGTACCATTATCACTAAAGGAGGCAGAGGAATAACTGAACATCTGACACAGAGAGCAGCAGATAGGAGACTTAGTCAGAGACGGAGAAGCCATTATGAGGCTAAGGCTTGGCTAACGCTAGGCTAAAGCTAGGCTAGCGCCCTGTTA
Organism: Fundulus diaphanus; assembly: GCA_037039145.1. Classification (NCBI taxonomy): domain Eukaryota; kingdom Metazoa; phylum Chordata; class Actinopteri; order Cyprinodontiformes; family Fundulidae; genus Fundulus; species Fundulus diaphanus. Next base: position 44,342,511 of record CM073143.1, read on the forward strand.
TCACGCCAAAGAACAAACCGTGTGAAACACGAGGAGTTCCCAAACGTGATGAGCAGCCACAGAAAATGTTTTAAAAGTGCTTATGTTTGGAAACAGATGTTACAGCAAAGAGGTTTAAAGATAAAAAGCGAGAGAGCCTGGAGCAAAAATCCGTCGTTCATACAGCAACAACAGGAAGTGACACAATACGCCTTACCGCAAACAGGAAGTGACATCAACAACAATTCAGCGTTAGGGAAACTTCTATTTTTTTGTAAGAAATCTTGGTGGACCAAAGTGTATACTTATCTAAGCTGTTGTGTTGACAAGATGTGGGTGCAGATGCTTAAACTTTGTGCTTGAAAGTTGGATAATTGTGCAAGAGATTTTGCTGGTGCGAAAACTATTGGCAATAAGATCTGCAAACTTCTCTGGTTTTTTCCTTTTTGCCTGTCAGTGGGAGAGAGAAAACTGCAGGCTGTTAATTTTAGTCTGCAGTGACTACTGCCAATTCCTCAGCCCCCACCGAAGGAAAATCTTACACACAAAGGAGGGAACACACACACTAAGTTCACACACATACAGCTCTACGCAGGCAAGGAGAACCGCACACACACAGCTGTCCTGAGCCAAGAAGCTCCCACCTCCTGCTCCTCAGACAGCTGCACTGCTCACCCCTCCCTCACGGCAAGCACACACACATTTGAGAAAAGGCAGTTCAGACTGCAGTTTTTTCTTTTTTTCTGCGAAGAGAAGTTAACCCCACAGAACCTTTTAATTTTTGTTTTTCTTAACTTGGCCTAACGAAACTAATACAGAATAAAACGGCAAACATTCCAATTGTTGTCATAGGTTTAAAGAACCCCGAAATTGCGTCAAGAATTCAAAAGATTTCAAAGAAATGGAGCAAAAGGACGGAACGTTTAAGTTCCCCATGGCCGGAACAAGGTAGCTTTGACACGGCTCTCTGTGAGCAAATGGAAGTCAGAGTTCTGGATTACAAAGCGAACAGCAATACAAAAAAAAGAAAAGAGAAACGTGACCTCGAGCTGAAGATTTTAAACCTTTTTAAAACAGAAGGAGAGGCTTATAGATGAGCTTTAAAGCAAAAATATATGGAAATGAAACAGCAATCAGTAAATGATAAGGCAGAAAAAACTTTTGGAATTTACCCAACACTTTCCAGGACCGTCAACATAATGGGAGACTTCCAGTACAAGAACAAAGATTCTCTGATCTTAGATGCAATGAGAGAAGGAGATAAAACTGGAGAGGATTCTACAGCACATAAAGAGATCATTACTAAAGCCTCACACATCAGTGTTACAGACGCAGGAGGGTCACCTTACCAAAAAGATCCCGCCCTAGTAAACATGTATTCGTCTGTGCATAAGTCAGGATCTCCAGCTGTTTCAGTTGCAAACCATCAGAATAATGAAGGCCCAATAAACTCAGATTCCCCTGTATATGCAGACAATTTAGCACCGATGCATTGCAGTACCTCGAGAAAACAGATAATATCTGATGACAGGAGGTCGTTGACCTTGAAACCGACGAGTGGGATAGACTGTTATGCTGACTATACTGGAAAGCAAAAGGGTGATTCATTTTGGGTAAACCTAGATCACGAAGGGATAGATTTGCAGAGAGAAATTAATCGCACCGTCATAGAAGAGTTGGAACAGGAAATTGAGGAGGAAGCAATGAGACAAAATACTGTACCAGGAAATCCCAGCGAGCTCTTAGTGGAAAAAAAGGTGTTTGAAGAGTTAAATGTTGGGAAAATGTTGGCTATTGGGGATCTATAGGCTGTCCTTGCACAGTGCATGGGAACACATACCATGGAAAACGTCTTGAAGGAACGTTTTGCGTGGATGCTCCAACAGAGAGCGGATGGAATCGGATTCAATTTATTTCGCACAGCAATGTGGGAAGTACTCCGAAAGGAATTTCCAACGAAAATTGATCTGAAAGCCTTAAAAGCGAATCCCATTGATGCCACAGAAAACCCAGCAACTTACATCGCAAAGGAGATGAAAAGATGGAAGCAAGAAACGGAGGAAGAAATTGATAAGAGCCCTGTGTTGACAACTCTGTTCCGGAACTCCATCGTTGAAGCAATGCCGGCTTCAGTGAGAAGCAGGTTAGAAGATGTGGTGGCTCTGACGTCAATGCCCTATAGAGAGTTCCGTGACCATGTGATACATGCAGTTGAGAAATACAGAAGAGAGGAGATAAAGATTGCAGAACAAGATAAAAACGTCCAGAGAAAACTGGCACAAATGCAGCTTGGAGAACTGTCAGGAAAAAACAAAGCCAAGACTCGAGCCACAATGATTAAAGTGACTGAACATGTGGCACCACCACCCCAAGGAGTTTCAGAACCTGTACCTGATGTGGCAAATCAGGCACAAAGGAGTTTTCCAGCTCCTCAACCAACCCAGCTGCAACAACCGGTGGTGAATGTCTATCCTCAAGCATTTAACTCACAGTCATACGGACTTCGCGGACGACAACAAAGAGGTCCCGCCTGGACTAACAGAGGCAGGCCTGGTGCACCTGGAATAATGGGAGCATGTTGGACATGCAATGAACTTGGACATCGTGCCCAAGAGGCAAAAGCACCTACCGAAGGCAATCGTGTGGCTGGTTCCGTCCAGGTCTGACAAGACGCCCTGTAAACCCACCAAATTTTGGTTACTAGGGGTGCCCAGAGAACCTTACAGGGGAGAACCAGTGCCCGATCGTAAGCGAGGGTGCTGAAAATGAACCAATGTTAAAAATTCTAATTGAACAAAAAGAAACACCAATGCTGGTTGATACAGGAGCAGCTTACACGTGTGTAAGTCCAAATTATGCAAAGCACCTCCCCATGTCTGATAAATTCATTTCAACAGTAGGGTTCTCGGGAAAAAGACAGTTAATACAAATGACAGCTCCTGTACGACTGGCAACTGATGAAGATGAGATAAGAATACCCATTCTTGTCTCTGACCAAACACCAATTAACCTGTTGGGAAGAGATGCATTATGCAGGATGAAATTGAAAATTTGGTGTTCTCCTCAGGGTTTGTATGTTGATAAAACAGGTCTTCATTGTACATGGATTTTCAAATGTACATGCAAACACATGAAGCTAAAGTTTATTGGCTAGGAGACATTTCAGGCCCAGTTGAAGATGTAGTCACTAACTGGGGCCGGTACATTAAAGCTCAAATTCCAGAAGCCAGAAAACCTTTTCTAGATTACCACTGCACCATGTTCTATGACATTTCAAAGAGCATGGAGTTTGAAGAGAAATGGGACAGTTCTACAAAAAACAGAACTGTTAATCTTGAAACACAATGCATTGTTATTGGTAACCAAGGTGCAGCTTTAAATGTGAAACAAAATGATTTTGGGGTTCTTTAAATGAATTCATTTCAGAGTGGTACAATGTTCCAGACTCAGTACCACACATAGCATTGTTTGTAAATAAAGGATTTCATGCAAAAGATCTGGGACCAATGATGACACTTGCAACTGAAACAACATGGGAAGAAACAGATAACCCATTAATTTCACAATCAAGTGATGCAACAATGACAGCAAAACCACAAGTTGTGACAGTGCCTGTTGATCTTAAAGATCAGTCTGAGGAAGATGGTTCCTCTGAAGATCAACCATTAATGCAGGACATGCTAAAACATGTCTCTGAGCACTTATGGTCTAAACATGACACAGATGTGGGCTTAGTAAAATCTGCAGAGCCAGTGTCAGTTCAAAGAAAACCAAATGCACGGTTTCCTTTTCGCCAGCAATACCCATTAAAACCAGAAGCAGAACAAGGCATCCAGAAAACCATTGATGGATTGATGCAAGCAGGTGTGCTGGTGGAAGTAGAAAGTCAATGCAACACTCCAATTTTTCCAGTTCTGAAAGCAGACAAAAACAAATACCGTCTTGTTCATGACTTAAGAGAAATAAACAAAATAATAGTAGACGCAGAATCGGATGTGCCAAATCCAAACACTCTTTTAAATTCAGTACCAACTGAAGCACGTTTTTTCACCGTGATTGATCTCTGTTCAGCATTCTTCAGCATTCCGCTATCGGAAGAGTCACAACATTTATTTGCATTTACCTACAGAGGTAAAAAACTCAGTTATACCCGATTGCCTCAAGGGTTTAAACATAGCCCGCACATATTTAATCAAGTGCTAATAAATGATTTGGAAGGACTCAATCTAACTGGTACTGTGCTACAGTATGTGGATGATTTATTAATCTGCGGAAACACACTAAATGACTGTCATCAGGACTCAATCAAAGTTCTACAAAGATTAGCAGAGGGAGGACACAAGGTCTCCAAACAAAAACTACAGTATTGTCAACCACATGTAGATTACCCAGGAAGACAAATATCACAAGGAACAGTTGGCATTTCCCCTTCTCAACTGGAAGGTGTCAGCAAAGCTCCAAGTCCACGGACAGTCGGCGAAATGATGACATTTTTGGGAATGACAGAATTCAATGCAGACTGGATTGAAAACTATGCAGAAAAAACAGCACCGCTTAGAGAACTCATAAAAGAAACAGGAAACCAGTCATTGAAAGCAGTGCTAACATGGACGACTGAAGCTAAAATAGCTTTTGAAACACTAAAACAGGAAATGCAAATGGCACCAACTTTGGCATTGCCAGACTACGATAAAGTATTTTACCTGTATGTAGCCAACAGGAAAAACATGTACGCATCAGCTGTACTAATGCAAGAAAACTGCGTAGGACGACGAAAGCAAGCAATTGCTTATTACAGCACTAAACTAGACAATGTGGCCCAAGGCTGGCCACCATGTTATCAAGGTCTAGCAGCAGTCTACTACGCTTATGAAAAAGCATCGACCATAACAATGGATTACCCGGTAGCAATACGGACCCACCACAAAATGACAGAGCTGATAAATCAAGGAAAGTTTGTGATGACTCAGGCAAGATGTTTACAGTACATGCCACTTTTAACATATCCAGACGTAACTGTGCAAAAGTGCACAACAAACAACCCTGCTGACATGGTACCTCTGGACTGTGAGGGAGAACCACATGAGTGTCTTGCAGAAACAATGAAATACACAAGACTAAGACCCGATTTAGAGTCAACTCCGATAATGAACGCGGAAGTTACTTATTTTGTTGACGGGTCATGTTTCAGAGATCATCTTGGAAACCATGCAGGTTATGCCGTGGTAGAACAAGCAGGAGACAACTTCGTAACAGTCAAAGCAGAAAAATGCGAGCAACCATGCTCAGCTCAAAAAGCAGAACTAAAAGCACTAACAGAACCATGCAAACTAGCAAAAGGAAAAGTAGCAAACATATACACAGACTCAGCTTATGCCCATGGGGTGTGTTATCTGTTTGCTGCTGTTTGGAAACAAAGAGGTTTCAAAAGAGCAGACGGTAGTCCAGTACTACATCAAGAACAGCTAAAAGAACTGATTACATCAATGATGATGCCATCAAAATTGGCAATAATTAAATGTAATGCCCACCGTAAAGGTAATGATTTGATCATTATGGGCAGCAACGCCGCAGATGAGGCAGCAAAATTAGCGTCTAAGTGCCAGATGGCTATCTTGGCACCAGTGGTCACCTTGGAACCTATGGTGACACCAGAAGACATCATTCTGATGCAGCAGGAGGCAGGTGCAAGTGAGCACGCTCTCTGGGCGCAGAGAGGTGCGACGATGAGTGAATGTGGTTTGTGGAGATCACAAAGTGGACATTTAGTTGCACCAGTAGCATTGTTGACAATGTTGATCTCAGAAGCTCATGGTTTGGATCACTGTAGTAGAGGTAAAGTGATGGAGAAGCTGAAAAGGCAAGGTTATTGGTCACCTTACATGCAAGCAATGGTGGATGAAATCTTGAGTCAATGTGAAATATGTGCAGAAAATAATGTTCGTAAAGGCATAAAATCACCGATTGGTCACATTCCGGTCCCTGAGGGACCCTTTAAAAATCTTGTGATAGATTATGTTGACATGATAAAGCCAGTGCAAGGGAAAAGATACATGTTGGTGGTGATTGATCGATTCAGCCGATGGGTTGAAGCAGTCCCATCACAGACATTGGGAGCTGATACAGTGGTTAAGTTTCTGACAAGAGAGGTGATTCCGAGGTTTGGCATCCCATCAGAAATCAGCTCAGACAATGGTTCAGCATTTATCCAAAAGGTGCTGAAAGGTGTCTTGTTAAAGCTAGGAATTAAACAACGCTTTGGAACAGTCTATCACCCGCAGAGTCAGGGTATTGTTGAGAGGATCAATGGGACTTTGAAAGCTAAGCTGAATAAAATCTGTGCTTCTACTAAACTAAACTGGATTGATGCTTTGCCGCTTGCGCTAATGAGCTATCGCATGCAGATGCATCGCAGCACACATTTAACCCCGCATGAAATGCTAACAGGCAGAACAATGCCAGTGCCTGAATGGAGGCTTCCATTCAAAGGCCCGGCACTTGAACAGCTACAAACAGAGTTGAAAGCATATATGGATCAACTAACTGCTATCCATAGAGCTATCTATCTGCAGGAAAAAGCCAGAAGTTCCTGTCCAGAGACGGTGGTGAAGAGACCAGTCGAACCAGGAGACCTGGTGTACGTGAAGGTGTTCAGACGAAAATGGAACTGCTCGAGATGGGATGGACCCTTTGAGGTCAAACGAGCGACAGCAACCGCCGTTCAAGTAAAGGGGAGTGATACGTGGTATCATTTGACTCATTGTACTAAAGTACACGCCAGAGACACTGTGAAGCCAGACAGTGCAAAACAAGACATTGTGAAGCCAGACATTGGGAAAAAGTGTGAACAGACGATTTGCAGCAATGAGACTAGTATTAATGACATTTCACCTGTGGATGTTGGCAGAAGTGGTGAACCTAATGACAGTGAGGCCGGAGATGAACTCTCACAGCCTGCAGCCGGCACCACGGCATCAGCCAACGTCAGCTCAACCACGAGTGGAGAGAGCAACGAGTAATGTGGGTCGAGACGATCGACATCTAACCATGAAACGTGGGACTTCAGTCTATAAAGGGAAATCCACCTTTGTAGAACAAGATAAGTACAACACAACGTTAATGGGTTTGAAAAAGTACACACCAGTGTTTTTGCCAGGTGAACTACAGTTAATGACTCATCTAGGTCTCAGAAAACAATTAAGAGTAAAAACAAAAAGGATGCGTAAGAAAAGAGAGACCCATGCTGAATTTAAATGGAAAGCAACGGTAACCGATACAGAATTTCATACAGAAATTAGATACAGAATTTGAGGTAAATGTCTATTACGATACCAGGAAATTATGCGGAAAAAGTGTTAAACAGGAATATAAAGTTTATGGGGCAGACCAGTGTTCAGTCCTTTTACACATTAAGGACGATGGTTTCAGCATAGAAACAAGAATAGAGTCCCATTGGGATCCTGAGGACAATTACAAATATGACTTAATAATAAAGAATCCAGGAAAGGATAAAGGAGGTTCAGGAAATGGTGATTTAGAACGAATAGGAAACAAGGAGATAACTGCTACAGTTCAAATTGTTAATGATCGAATTAGGATTCATGTTGAACCAGACAGTGATAAATATGATTTGGTTGAAAGAAACGTGATTATCTCTAGATTACTGCAAAAGGGTGACAGACGAAGGATGTGTAATTCGCATGCTAACGTGAGCCATCAATTATCTAGTATAAATCAAGAAAACATTAATTGTAAAATGACTGTTAAGATTGCAGATTGTGGATGGATTATTGAAGCAGATGTAATAGCCCTCCGTATTGACAAAACATACGAGTTGAAATTTGAAGACATCACTTCGAGTGAAAAAGTAGATTCAACTATATTATGGAACCTACCGAAAAAAGAGGCTTTACCAGAAGAAATCAATTTTTCCCCCCAACAACTATGGCTACTAGAACTACTGTAGAAGTGAAGAAAATTACCGTCCCTAGTGAATATGTGACTTTACCTACTTCAGTCACCAAATCAGGACCTAATAAACCGACAACCTTAACGGTTAAGACATTAACTGTCACATCAGCATCTACAATCTTAACTAGCACAATACAAATTTCAACCAATAACGATAAAACTACAAAGGTAAATACAAATAAAAAGGAAGTGCAACCTACAGAGGTTGATAGCAATTTAGAAAATGCAAAACCTACGGTGCCTCGACCTGAAAATAGCATAACTGAACCTCCAACAACCGTCACAACTAAAACAAATCCGCGAACAGTAGTTTCAAATACAATTAAATCCATGAAGGAAGTTTTAGAAACTACTAAACCCTCACTAGTAAGATTAATTACAACAGTACCTTCTCCGATTGAGGTAACATCAAACCAGGACAACAAGCTAATATTAGAATTCACACAACCGGATCCAAAGAAGTATGGATGCTCTGAAAAGGAAGGATGTGAGGATTTCTCTAAAGCTTTAGATCAATTTTATGAAAAACGTCATCCAAAAGTAGCAACACCAAGAGTAATAAATAAATTAAAGGATATTAAATGGCATGGAACCAGACCAAGGGGTGATCCTTTATGGCAAAGAGTCATACGCAATACATGGTATAGTTTTTCATGGTACACGGCTAGAGAATTAACTAAAAACGATTGTTAATCTGTACTGTTGCTCCGGGAGCAGTACCTATGGTAATTCCAGAAAAATACACGTCAAAAGAATGTGCAGTTGTACAACGTGAAAAATGTAGGAATGGTGAGTTCACTTCAAGAGAAGACGCAGTGTCATTTTTTAAATTACCTATGTGTGGTTTGAGTTGCAGACTCTTATATGGTTCAAGAAACTCTCATCAATACTTAGAGAAATGGAAAGGGTATAAATTAGAATCATTGTGTGCAGAATTTAACATTAGTACTACAGATAATGTTCCACCTACTGATTATGAAATAGATTATGACGCAGACTACGAATGTTTCGTCAGTGGAGGTTTTGAGGACAATGAAGGAATTAATGTAGGAAACACCACTGTAAAATGTAATGTAACCTGGGTATTATCTTGGTTTAAGCATGCAAATGTAACACCAGTGTTTGCTACAAAGCCCGTTTGGTTTGAAAACCCAGATTTTATAGAAGAGGACTGTAAAAATATAACTATGACTATTCCCAAACTTTTCTTTTTAGGAGATCAAACGTATCCAGTGGCAGACAGTTACTGGATGTGTGGTGATGACATGCTAATGAACACCTTACCACTTAAGTGGGTAGGACTTTGTGCATTAGTACGAATGAAAGTACCGATAACCTTAGTGCAGGGGTGTCAAACATATGGCCTGCGGGCCGATTCCGGCCCGCAGAACAGTTTAGTCCGGCCCGGTGGCTAAATGCATTGTCATTATTCAAAAAAAAAAAAAGTTTTTTTTCCCCCCAGTGTCCTGTCTGGCAATGTGGCAATAAGAATTGTTGTCTCAATGCCAAAAAGAGCTCATCAGATTTGACTTTCACAAGTGGAGCAGTACTGCTTTTGCCATAGTGCTCCGCTTGATTTATGAATGTGAATAGTTTTATTATGATTCATGCGGGGAATATCTCAAATGATATGGACACTACAATGGGAAAGTAGTAGATGAAAGGAAGAAAAAAAGAAAAAGTGAAAGAAAGAGGAGATAAAAGGAAGAGAATGATAAAACAATTATTGAAAAAAACATGTACTTCGTTTAATTGAAAACCTGCAGTTCCTATATTGTCCACGAGGGGCGCTGTGTTTTAATCAGCAGATGGTAGCACTGAGCTTCAGATGTGGAAAATTGATTTTAAATCATTTCTTAATTTTTATCTGTTTGATGTATTTTGTCATGCAGGACAGTGTTTTTAAGTTCCAAAAAATGTGAATAAATGTTTTTCAACATTGTACAATCACTGTGATCAGTTCGTATGCATAATGCACTTAAGTAAATGTTTAACTGAGTAAAAGTATTGTTGAAATTGCACATACTTTTCTTAAAAACGCTGAGGTTATTCATAATATATTGTGTAAAAGTGAAATTAATTTAATATAAAAATCAACAAGTCCACTTTTATTAGTTCTATTTAATCTTGCAATGAGTTTACTCGTGTGGCCCTCTTGAGATCAGATTAAGCTGAATGCGGCCCCTAAACCAAAATGAGTTTGACACCCCTGCCTTAGTGTATGAAGGGGTAAAAGAATTAGCTCAAATTGAAACAGGTAGAACTAGATCTCGTCGGAGTCTAGGAGATTACGGATTAAATGAAAAAATTTATTTAGATCTTATTGGGCAACCAAGAGGAATTCCAGATGAATTTAAAGCACAACATGAAGTTAAAGCAGGTTTTGAGTCTATTTTGCCTCAAATCACTATTAATAAAAATGTTGAATGGATAAATTACATTTACTATAATCAGCAAAGGATGATAAATTTCACGATTGAAGGATTTATGGCACTGGGAGACCAATTGCATGAAACAAGTAGAATGGTAATACAAAACAGACAAGCCTTAGATTGGCTTTTAGCAAGTAAGGGAGGTGTTTGTCACATGTTTGGTAATCAATGCTGTGCATATATTCCAATGAACACAGCGCCTAACGGTTCGTTTAGGGTAGTTTAGGGTACCCTCTCGAGCCCGTAACATCATCAGGGACCCCTCACACCCCCACCACAGACTATTCTCCCTGCTGCCCTCTGGAAAGAGGTTTCGCAGCATCCGCTGCAGGTCCACTAGGTTCTGCAAAAGCTTTTTCCCTGCTGCCATCAGACTGTTGAACTGCTGAACTGCTAAAGTATAAAAACGGACTTTGTACCACATTCGATTCGCTGATTTGCACATTTGCACACTTGCACATTGTATTATATCCTGCAAAATTGCTGCTGCACCTTACCGGGAAACGAACTGCAAAACTGTGTACAATGCAACTGTCTACTTTTAAATCATTGCTGCACCTTACTGCGTATTTGTTTACATTTGTTTTACACTGTTTACATTTCAACTGCCTACTGCTCACTGCTGCACTTTATACGGAAGTCAATTGAAACTTATCCTGTAAGTGACTGCGATTTATCACTGCACTTTATCCTGTACTGTAATTCACCGCAAGGTATCCTGTAGAGTTACTGCAATCTTTCTGAGCTGTGTGAAAGCGAAATTTCGTTCTGTATCCACTCTGTGTATACAAAATGACAATAAAGAAAGTCTAAGTCTAAGTCTAAGTCTAAGTCTAGTAATGGCTAAACTTATGAAACTTAGAGAAGAAGTAAAAGCGAATTCTGGAAGAAACAACTGGTCGTGGAAAAGTCTGGAAGAAATTTTAGGGGAATGGGGCGCTTTTGTCATGAGTTTGAAGGGTGATGAATCCAGAATTCAGCCAACACAATAGAAATGCTCTTTACGGTGATTTATTTAGGGATGATGAGGAGAGGGAAACAAACGGGCAGACAGACAGGATCCAAAAAAGGGGTAAGGCAGACATCCAGACGATACTTGACAGGCAAACTGAAACTGGGCAGAAAAATACAAAACACGTTACAAAAACGGAATCAAGACGCTGGGAGCTCTTACCAGGAAACAGGGGATGCACGCAGGGTATGATAGACGACGACCCGACAACTAACTAAGGGGGGAGTGAGACTTAAATAGACGGACAAACAGGTGAGCGGAATTGAAACTAATTAACTGAAGGTGGGAGCAATACAGAACTGACAGGACACTAGATAACAAAGCACAGAACTAAAATCAGAACTATTACAAAGACCGGATAAACTGACGAAGTAAAAAGGCTAAACTGGAATACAAAACAGGAATAAACCCAGAGGCAGAAATAAGCTACTTAACCAACTTTCTACTACGGATAACAAGTCCAGTTGCCTTGTTTTTTACTTTTTTTTGGAACTACTTAACCAAAACAATAAACATAGACCGGATAAACTAAAACAGTACAAAAGCTGAAGAATCCAAAACCAGATAGAACAGAAACAAAATCTGAGGTGGAAGACAGGAATAACTGATCAAATAAATAAGCATGAACCAAAACAAAAACCCAAATCATAACAGCTTTAGCCGGCAAAACAGGACTAATTTTGGTGATAACGCTGATTGTATTCTTTTTAATTGTGTGTTGTGTTGTACCTATTTTGAAAAGGTGGATTGTGGGAACGATGTACAGATGGATGACATCAGACAGCAGTCATCCGAAGGGCTTATCCCCGGCCGCCTGGACACGTCCATGGACTCATGCGTGTGCTACAGAGCCATGCCAGATGGAAAGGAGCCCCAAGAACGGGACGAACTCTTTTTGTTTTGCTACGTGTCCAGGAACTCATTCAAGCCAAGCGTGTGAACTGAAGATGACTAACCCTATTAACCTTGCTTAAGTTACTCAATAAATAAATAAATAAATAAATAAAATACAATACAATGACTTCCAATTGATGCCGTCGGTCAGGCGACCGATGATAACGGCGGATGCTCTGAGGAATAGAGGTCCATGGAAGACTTTTTCCCCGGGGAATACACATAAATAAGTGTCAATTATCTGGGTTTTTTCACTTTCATATCTAATTGGACGGATGTTACTGCGAAAGCAATGACTGTTTTGCATACTCTGAATCTCTCTCTCTGCCTCTTTCTGTCTCTCTCTCTCTCTCTCTCTCTCTCTCTCTCTCTATTATTGGAAATATGTTATTGATTGTAATCTGCACTTAGTACATGTCATTTTTATATCAGCACTTGTGTAGACACCATGATTACATTAGTATGTTATCCATTGGTTGTGTAAGTAATTACATCTTATCACAGCTAGACTTGGTCAGTGTGGAGTCAGATTTACAATGTAGAGGTCTTCTAGATATGTCACGCTGTAACGTGCCAAGGGAGGATTTATGGGAGTTAGGGTCATTCTGACCTCTCAGCAAAGAAGGGAAACATCTGGATATCATTGTTTAACTGTAATGTTCCAAGCAGCGGAATTAATCGCTCTGTTTTTGTACTTTGTGATAAACATTTCCCAGAAGTTTAGTCCAACTGCCAAGCGATGGACGTCATTAGCTTGTAACACACACACCAATGGAGACACACAGACTCTTGTGTTTAACGCACACACATTTGTAGGCCTTAAAGAGGCAAGCTCTGTATTTGAATATTAGAATTCTCTGCTGGAACCCGTCTGTACGTTACAGGTGTAATAAAGAAGAATTCTCGTTGTCAAGACAAAAGGAACGCCATTTTCTCGAGTCTTTCTTTCTTTTTTAAAGGTTAATAGTTAAATAATTCTCCCACAAGACTTGCTGTCTTGGTCACAGATGCGCCAGCAAGACGTGCACCAACAATTTGTCCTCTTTTGAACTCTGTTATGTCACCCATAATGTTGTGTGCATTGCAATATTTTGAGCAAAACTGTGCTCTTACCTTGCTAATTGGACCTTCATACTCTGCTCTTATTGGTTCAATGTGCAATTAATGAAGATTGGCCACCAGGCGGGTCCAATTTAGCCATGAAATCTCCCACACTAAAATGAGAGGTGTTTCAGTTTCATTGTCCAACCCCTGTATGTCTGCAACAAGCAATGTCCCAGGATGCTGTTCCTCTAAGTATGGACTTCCTCTCCTGGTTCTTTTCAGGATTGTGGTGGCACCTTTTACTGCAAATAATGACACCCATTATTATTGTTCTTATTATTCTTTGTGTTTTTACTGCTTGTGTAATCCCATGCCTAAAGTCTATGATTGCTAAAACACAAACTTTCCTGCTTTTTCTTGGAGGTGGAGGATTATCTGTTGCAGGAGGAGCGGTCACATCCTCATCAGATGAAGATTCTGCATCTGTGAAGTCTTCCTCTTCAAATTTGAAGTCAATGTTTTCGCCATCAGAATCACAGTCTGGCATGTCTTGTAACATAGCCAAAACTTCCAAAGCGCTCAGTCTCCGTTTGGTACGCCAAGCCATATTGATCTAGCTTGAAATCTCAATAACTCTGAGTCGATCTGTTGGGCCTATTTATTATGAGAGCTAGACTTCACACCCACAACATTTACATCCCCCCTGCCCCCAGCCTATTTATATTGTCCATTCACCAACAGACTCATTTATATTGTAAAGCTCACTATGTGAAAGAAAGAACAACTTAGAGAATAATTGTATTTTGTCTTGTCTCGCCTTTTTATGTCATTCAACATTTCAGCTAAGAAAATGACAAACAGTATGACTTCAGTATTGGAGTAACATTTATTTCACCTAAGTGTAGTGCTAACTAAGGAAAAGAACTACATATAAAGCTACAATTGTCCCATTTAGCAGTTACCACAAACTGCTAAATGAGCTCGAAACCTATTTCCAGTGCAAACTCAGTCGGGTCCTCCAGTATATATATACGCGTGTGTGTGTGTGTGTGTGTGTGGGCTTTGCCGGCGCTGCAGCGGAGGACAGATCGTGCTGAAGTGACTTGAGTTATATTTGCCTCCTAGTAAATAGGGCAGGTGGTCATTATTGTATAAATATTAAAATATAAAAGCGTTCCAGCACATGCAGCAATTTTATTGTACTGATCAGTCATCAGCTGATCGCTGCACGAGTGGCTCCGCTGTCTGAAATCATTCCGGTGTTGGCGACACTGATGACGTAGACCTAGTTATATTTAATTACAAATAAGATTTTTTCCCCCTTGCTCTCAGGTAAAACACTTCGTCAACAGAGAGGCTTGAGCTGAAACCAAAACTGAAGGGGTGGTATGGTTCTCCAACAACAGCGCTAATGGGGCATTTACATCTGAAAAGAGATTCATGAGTTGTGAAGTAGTGTCGGGGGGACTGGAGGCTGACGAAAATTCTCGTATCTCTGGGACTTCTAGTGTTAAAGGTTTGTTTCAAACAAGATTCAAACAGGGGGACATAAAATACAACCAGGGTTGATTAGACTTCCTCATTGCGTTCTGCATTAGATAATGTAGCTCCCTTGAAAAAGAAGGTGATAATTCACAGGAAGCTGGCTCCCTGGTATAATTCAGAGCTGCGTTCCTTGAAACACAATGTTAGGAAATTGGAGAGAAAATGGTGCTCTACACACCAAGAGGAATCCTACTTAATCTGGAGGGACAGTCTATTGTTGTATAACAAGACCCTTCGCAGAGTTAGAGCAGCATATTTTTCATCATTAATTGAAGAGAATAAAAATAATCCTAGATTTCTCTTTAGTACAGTTGCCAAACTTACTCAGAGCTGCAGCTCTGTGGATCCATCCATTCCCTTAGCTCTTAGTAGTAATGATTTTATGGGATTCTTCATAAATAAAATTGATGCCATTAAAAATAAAATAATTGGCATCCTCCCAAACATGGTTACCTCATCCCCAGTAAGTAAGGCAGCATTGAAGGAATCTTTAGAACCTGCGCTGTGTCTGAACTGTTTAGAAGCAGTAGCCTGTCTGTTGATAGCCGCTCCTTTGCTAGCGCGGAGCCACAAAGAGTAACTTCACAAAGAGTAACTTCACGTAGCGAACAAACAGCCGCACTCGAACAGCCGGTTAAGCAGGCCGGCTGGGTGACGGTTCGTAGTAAGCATAGCTCTAGATTTCAGCCCCCAGATCACCACCAACCCATCTGCGTTTCTAATAAATTTTCCCCTCTGAGCGACAGTCTCGCCGAGGAGCCGACCTTAATTATTGGCAGCTCTGTAACAAGAAACGTGGCACTAAAGAAACCAGGAACCATAGTTAAATGCCTACCAGGGGCCAGAACGGGCGACATAGAATCCTACCTAAAACTGCTGGCTAAGGATAAGCGTAAATACCGCAAAATTGTTATTCACGCTGGCGGTAATGACACCCGGTCACGCCGATCAGAGGTCACCAAAGTTGGTGTTGCTTCGGTGTGTGAGTTTGCTAAAACAATATCGGACTCTGTAATTTTCTCTGGTCCCCTGCCTGATCTGACCAGTGATGACAAGTTTAGCCGCATGTCATCATTCAACCGCTGGTTGTCTAGGTGGTGTCCAGAAAACGACGTGGGCTACATTGATAACTGGCAAACTTTCTGGGGAAAACCTGGTCTGATCAGGAGAGACGGCATTCATCCCACTTTGGATGGTGCAGCTCTTCTTTCTAGGAATCTGGCCGGATTTATTAGTTCTCCTAAATGCTGACAACCCAGGGTCCAGACCAGGAAGCAGAGCCGTAGTTTAACACACCTCTCTGCAGCTTCTGTACTGTTACCCATCCATTATCCTATTGAGACGGTGTCTTTCCCACGGCCAAAACTTAACAGATCAAAAACTGATCTAAAGGGAACAAATCATAAAAATCTAATAAAAATCCATACGGATCACTTTGAACCAAAAAATAAAAGAATTAAATGTGGTCTATTAAATATAAGGTCTCTCCCTCCAAAGACTTTGTTAGTTAATGAATTGATTTCTGATAATCAGATTGATTTATTTTGTCTCACAGAAACCTGGCTACAAGAGGACTACGTTAGTATAAATGAGTCAACTCCCTCCAGTTATTCAAATTTCCACATTCCCAGATCTGTGGGAAGAGGAGGAGGAGTGGCAACCATCTTTCAGTCTGATTTATTAATTAGTCCCAGGCCAATTAATAATTACAGTTCTTTTGAACATTTAACCCTCAGTTTCCCTCATCCAAACTGCAAAGCAATAAAACCTCTTCTGTTTATTGTTTTGTATCGTCCACCAGGCCCTTACACTCAGTTTTTGGATCAACTGTCAGACTTCTTATCTGATTTGGTGTTAAATACTGACAAGGTTATTATAGTGGGTGATTTTAACATCCATGTTGACACTGAATGTGATAACCTTAGTGTAGCCTTTAAAACTATCCTAGATTCAATTGGTTTTGCTCAAAATGTGCATAAGCCAACGCACTCTCGGCTCCATACTTTGGACCTTGTGCTGACATATGGCATTGATTGTGAAGAATTAACAGTATTCTCTCACAACCCTGTCCTATCTGATCATTTTTTAATAACATTTGAGTTTAATCTAACCGATTTCTCCACCCCCAAAAGAGGGTTCCATTATAGTAGATCTTTATCGGATAATGCTGTATCAAAACTTAAAGAGTCTGTCCCCCTTTTAATATCCTCAGTATTGCAGAAATGCCCTGTAGATGGCAGCAATGCTGTTTCTTCCCATTCACAAATAGATACATTTGCTAACAGTGTGACTTCCTCATTGCGTTCTGCATTAGATAATGTAGCTCCCTTGAAAAAGAAGGTGATAATTCACAGGAAGCTGGCTCCCTGGTTTAATTCAGAGCTGCGTTCCTTGAAGCACAATGTTAGGAAAATGGAGAGAAAATGGCGCTCTACACACCAAGAGGAATCCTACTTAATCTGGAGGGACAGTCTATTGTTGTATAACAAGACCCTTCGCAGAGTTAGAGCAGCATATTTTTCATCATTAATTGAAGAGAATAAAAATAATCCTAGATTTCTCTTTAGTACAGTTGCCAAACTTACTCAGAGCTGCAGCTCTGTGGATCCATCCATTCCCTTAGCTCTTAGTAGTAATGATTTTATGGGATTCTTCATAAATAAAATTGATGCCATTAAAAATAAAATAATTGGCATCCTCCCAAACATGATTACCTCGTCCCCAGTAAGTAAGGCAGCATTGGAGGAATCTTTAGAACCTGCGCTGTGTCTGAACTGTTTAGAAGCAGTAGAGCTTTCTGAGCTATCTAAAATCTTAGCTTCATCTAAACCTTCTACCTGTATGTTAGACCCAATCCCAACCAAGTTGTTTAAGGAGGTATTCCCTTTGATCAGTGGTCCTATTTTAGACATGATTAATCTATCCTTAGTAAATGGATATGTACCACAGGTTTTTAAAGTAGCTGTTATTAAACCTTTACTTAAGAAACCTTCTCTTGATCAAGATGATCTAGTAAACTACAGACCTATATCTAATCTTCTTTTCTTATCTAAAATTCTTGAGAAAGTAGTTGCTAATCAACTTTGTGAACATTTACAAAGCAATGACCTACTTGAGGAGTTTCAGTCAGGCTTCAGAGCTCATCATAGCACTGAAACGGCTCTGGTGAAGGTCACTAATGATATTCTCATGGCCTCAGATAATGGACTTGTGTCTGTACTTGTCCTGTTAGATCTTAGTGCTGCATTTGATACAGTTGATCACAATATTCTCCTACAAAGACTTGAACATACTGTAGGGATTAAGGGGAAAGCATTAGGCTGGTTTAAATCTTATCTGTCGGACAGATTCCAGTTTGTTCATGTTAATAATAAATCTTCCTCAAACTCTAGGGTCACCTGTGGAGTACCACAGGGTTCAGTCCTTGGACCAATTCTCTTTACTATATATATGCTTCCGATCGGCAAAATTATCAGACAGCATGGGATTAATTTCCACTGTTATGCTGATGACACTCAGCTATATCTATCCATAAATCCTGATGAATCCAATCAATTACTTCGACTGCAGTCATGTCTTGATGACATCAAAATCTGGATGACTTTAAATTTCCTGCATCTAAATTCTGACAAGACCGAAGTTGTAATCTTTGGGCCAGAGTCCTCAAAAAATAAACTTCTTAACCAATCACTTAATCTGGATGACATTAACTTGGCCCCTGGTAATAAAGTAAAAAACCTTGGTGTTATTTTTGACCAAGACATGTCATTTAAATCCCATATTAAACAGGTTTCCAGAGTTTCCTTTTTTCACCTCCGGAATATCGCCAAAATTAGAAACATTCTGTCCAGGAGTGATGCTGAAAAACTAGTCCATGCATTTGTTACTTCAAGGCTGGACTATTGTAATTCTTTACTATCAGGAAGTCCACAAAATGCAATTCAAAGTCTCCAGCTTATCCAAAATGCTGCAGCAAGAGTTCTGATGAAAATCAACAAGAGGGATCATATTTCTCCAATTTTAGCTTCCCTTCATTGGCTTCCTGTTAAATCAAGAATAGAATTTAAAATTCTTCTTCTAACGTATAAAGCCCTTAATAATCAAGCTCCATCATATATCAGAGCTCTGATTACCCCGTATGTTCCTAACAGAGCACTTCGCTCTCAGACTGCAGGTCTGCTGGTGGTTCCTAGAGTCTCTAAAAGTAGAATGGGAGGCAGATCCTTTAGCTATCAGGCTCCTCTCCTGTGGAACCAACTCCCAGTTTTGGTCCGTGAAGCAGACACCCTGTCTACTTTTAAGACTAATCTTAAAACTTTCCTTTTTGACAAAGCTTATAACTAGAGTGGCTCATGTTACTCTGAGCTACCTTTATAGTTTTGCTGCTATAGGCTTAGGCTACTGGAGGACATCAGGGCCTATTTTTCTCACTCTACTGATTTTTACTGTTCTCCAGTCTACTGTTCTCCAGATTTGCATTGCATTACATTGAAATGACTGTTGTCATTTCAGCTTTTAACTTTTTGTTCTCTCTCTTTTTTCTTCATAGTAGGCACACCTGGTCTGACGTTCTGTTGACTGTGAAATCATCCAGGGAGGACAGATCACCGACTATTACCATCTAATGTAGAACAGATTACTAGATCAATGTGTGCTTCTGTGCTTTTTTGTCTCTCTTGTTGTGTCTCTGCTCTGTCTTCTGTAACCCCAGTCGGTCGAGGCAGATGACCGTTCATACTGAGCCCGGTTCTGCCGGAGGTTTTTTTTTTCCCGTTAATGGGTGGTTTTTCTTCCCACTGTCGCTTCATGCTTGCTCAGTATGAGGGATTGCAGCAAAGCCATGTACAATGCAGACGACTCTCCCTGTGGCTCTACGGTCCCCCAGGAGTGAATGCTGCTTGTCGGGACTTTGATGCAATCAACTGGTTTCCTTATATAGGACATTTTGACCAATCTGTATAATCTGACCCAATCTGTATAATATGATTGAACTTGATTTTGTAAAGTGCCTTGAGATGACATGTTTCATGATTTGGCGCTATATAAATAAAATTGAATTGAATTGAATTGAATTGAATAGAGCTTTCTGAGCTATCTAAAATATTAGCTTCATCTAAACCTTCTACCTGTATGTTAGACCCAATCCCAACCAAGTTGTTTAAGGAGGTATTCCCTTTGATCAGTGGTCCTATTTTAGACATGATTAATCTATCCTTAGTAAATGGATATGTACCACAGGTTTTTAAAGTAGCTGTTATTAAACCTTTACTTAAGAAACCTTCTCTTGATCAAGATGAGCTAGTAAACTACAGACCTATATCTAATCTTCTTTTCTTATCTAAAATTATTGAGAAAGTAGTTGCTAATCAACTTTGTGAACATCTACAAAGCAATGACCTACTTGAGGAGTTTCAGTCAGGCTTCAGAGCTCATCATAGCACTGAAACGGCTCTGGTGAAGGTCACTAATGATATTCTCATGGCCTCAGATAATGGACTTGTGTCTGTACTTGTCCTGTTAGATCTTAGTGCTGCGTTTGATACAGTTGATCACAATATTCTCCTACAAAGACTTGAACATACTGTAGGGATTAAGGGGAAAGCATTAGGCTGGTTTAAATCTTATCTGTCGGACAGATTCCAGTTTGTTCATGTTAATAATAAATCTTCCTCAAACTCTAGCGTCACCTGTGGAGTACCACAGGGTTCAGTCCTTGGACCAATTCTCTTTACTATATATATGCTTCCGATCGGCAAAATTATCAGACGGCATGGGATTAATTTCCACTGCTATGCTGATGACACTCAGCTATATCTATCCATAAATCCTGATGAATCCAATCAATTACTTCGACTGCAGTCATGTCTTGATGACATCAAAAGCTGGATGACTTTAAATTTCCTGCATCTAAATTCTGACAAGACCGAAGTTGTAATCTTTGGGCCAGAGTCCTCAAAAAATAAACTTCTTAACCAATCACTTAATCTGGATGACATTAACTTGGCCTCTGGTAATAAAGTAAAAAACCTTGGTGTTATTTTTGACCAAGACATGTCATTTAAATCCCATATTAAACAGGTTTCCAGAGTTTCCTTTTTTCACCTCCGGAATATTGCCAAAATTAGAAACATTCTGTCCAGGAGTGATGCTGAAAAACTAGTCCATGCATTTGTTACTTCAAGGCTGGACTATTGTAATTCTTTACTATCAGGAAGTCCACAAAATGCAGTTCAAAGCCTTCAGCTGATCCAAAATGCTGCAGCAAGAGTTCTGATGAAAATCAACAAGCGGGATCATATTTCTCCAATTTTAGCTTCCCTTCATTGGCTTCCTGTTAAATCAAGAATAGAATTTAAAATTCTTCTTCTAACGTATAAAGCCCTTAATAATCAAGCTCCATCATATATCAGAGCTCTGATTGTGGGAGAATTACTTAACTATTAACCTTTTAAAAAGAAAGAAAGACTCAGAGAAAAATGGTGTTCCTTTGTCTTAACAACGAGAACTCACTTTTATTCCATTACATCATCTCACGTACGCACGGGTGAGAAGCGTGAGTTCTAAAAAATGCAGATACAGAACTTGTCTTTTTAAAGCCTACAAATGTGTGTGCGTTAAACACAAGAGTCTGTGTGTCTCCATTGGTGTGTGTGTGTTACAAGCTAATGACGTCCAGTTGGCAACTGGACGAAAGTTCTGGGAAGTGTTTATCACAAAAGTACAAAAACAGAGCGATTAATTCCACTACTTGACATATCTTGGAACAGTCCTAGTATAAACCGACTGCAGATGTTTCCCTTTACTCCCATCGGCGAAAAACAGGAAAAAGGTCAAACTGACCCTAACTCCCATAAATCCTCCCTTGGCACGTTACAGCGTGACATATCTAGAAGACCTCTACATTGCAAATCTGACTCCACACTGTTCAAGTCTAGCTGTGATAATAACAAACATGTAAGAAATATCTAATTGCTTACACAACCAATGGATAACACACTAATGTAATCAAGGTGTCTACACAAGTGCTGACATAAAATGACATGTAATAAGTGCAGATTACAATCAATAACATATTTCCAATAATAGAGAGAGAGAAAGAGAGAGAGAGTGAGAGAGAGAGAGAGAGAGAGACAGAGAAACAGAGAGAGAGGGTGTCAGAGTATGCAAAACAGTCATTGCTTTCGCAGTAACATCCGTCCAATCAGATATGAAAGTGAAAAAACCACGACAATTGACAATTATTTATGTGTATTCCTCGGGGAAAAAGTCTTTCATGGACCTCTATTCCTCAGAGCATCCGCCGTTATCATCGGTCACCTGACCGAACCGGCATCAATTGGAAGTCAGCCATGCTACTCGCAATGACATCCAGCACTTGTCATATAAAAAGAGTACATAAGCATAATACACTAACAAAACATCATAATACAAACAAAAACAACAACATATCAAATACATGGATTATATATATATGTAACTTATCTTGCTAATAATACTGATACGCAGGATTAAACATGAAATGGAAGTTAGAATCTAATGTTATGATAGTGTAAACTAACCTAACCGGCCGCCTGTGCTAACTTATCTATTAAAGCTTCATTGTATTGTATTTTGTTTATTTATTTATTGAGTAACTTAAACAAGGTTAATAGGGTTAGTCATCTTCAGTTTGTGTGCTTGGCTTGAATGAGTTCCTGGACACGTAGCAAAACAAAAAAAAAAGTCCATCCCGATCACGGGGCTCCTTTTCATGTGGCATGAGTCTGTAGCACACTCATGAGTCCATGGACGTGTCCAGGCGGCCGGGGATCAGCCCTTCGGATGGCTGCTGCCTGATGTCATCCATCTATACATTGTCCCCACAATCCACCTTTTCAAAATAGGCACAACACAACACACAATTAGAAAGAATACAATCAGCGTTATCACCAAAATTATTCCTGTTTTGGCGGCTAAAGCGCCCCATTCCCCTAAGATTTCTTCCAGACTTTTCCACGACCAGTTGTTTCTTCCAGCGTTCGCTTTTACTTCTTCTCTAAGTTTCATAAGTTTAGCCATTACTACCCTAAACGAACCTTTAGGAGCTGTGTTCATGGGAATATATGTACAGCATTGATTACCAAACATGTGACATACACCTCCCTTGCTTGCTAGAAGCCAATCTAATGCTTCCCTGTTTTGTATTGCCAATCTACTTGTTTCATGTAATTGGTCTCCCAATGCCATAAATCCTTCTATCGTGAAATTTATCATCCTTTGCTGATTATAGTAAATGTAATTTATCCATTCAACATTTTTATTAATAGTAATTTGAGGCAAAATAGACTCAAAACCTGCTTTAACTTCATGTTGTGCTTTAAATTCATCTGGAATTCCTCTTGGTTGCCCAATAAGATCTAAATACACTTTTTCATTTAGTCCGTAATCTCCTAGACTCCGACGTGATCTAGTTCTACCTGTTTCAATTTGAGCTAATTCTTTTACCCCTTCATACACTAAGGTTATCGGTACTTTCATTCGTACTAATGCACAAAGTCCTATCCACTTCAGCGGTAAAGTGTTCATTAGCATGTCATCACCACACATCCAGTAACTGTCTGCCACTGGATACGTTTGAT
Source organism: Fundulus diaphanus (assembly GCA_037039145.1). Taxonomy (NCBI): domain Eukaryota; kingdom Metazoa; phylum Chordata; class Actinopteri; order Cyprinodontiformes; family Fundulidae; genus Fundulus; species Fundulus diaphanus. The sequence goes on from CM073143.1 coordinate 44,366,006, forward strand.
CTCCTAAAAAGAAAAGTTTGGGAATAGTCATAGTTATATTTTTACAGTCCTCTTTTTTTGGTAGGTTCCATAATATAGATGAATCTACTTTTCCACTCGAAGTGATGTCTTCAAACTTCAACTCGTATGTTTTGTCAATACGGAAGGCTATTACATCTGCTTCAATAATCCATCCACAATCTGCAATCTTAACAGTCATTTTACAATTAATGTTTTCTTGATTTATACTAGATAATTGATGGCTAACATTAGCATGCGAATTACACATCCTTCGTCTGTCACCCTTTTGCAGTAATCTGGAGATAATCACGTTTCTTTCAACCAAATCATATTTATCACTGTCTGGTTCAACATGAATCCTAATTTGATCATTTACAATTTGAACTGTAGCAGATATCTACTTGTTTCCTATTCGCTCTAAACCACCTTTTCCTGTACTTCTTTTACCCTTACCTGGATTCTTTATTGTTAAGTCATATTTGTAATTGTCCTCAGGATCCCAATGAGACTCTATTCTTGTTTCTACGCCAAAACCATCGTCCTTAATGTGTAAAAGGACTGAACACTGGTATGCCCCATAAACTTTATATTCCTGTTTAACACTTTTTCCGCATAATTTCCTGGTATCGTAATAGACATTTACCTCATATTCTGTATCTAATTCTGTATGAAATTCTGTATCGGTTACCGTTGCTTTCCATTTGAATTCAGCATGGGTCTCTCTTTTCTTACGCATTCTTTTTGTTTTTACTCTTAATTGTTCTCTAAGACCTAGATGAGACATTAACTTTAGTTCAGCTGGTAAAAACACTGGTGTGTACTTGTTCAAACCCATTAACGTTGTGTTGTACTTATCTTGTTCTACAAAGGTGGATTTCCCTTTATAGACTGAAGTCCCACATTTCATGGTTAGATGTCGATCGTCTCGACCCACATTACTCGTTGTTTTCTCTCGTGGTTGAGCTGACGTTGGCTGATGCTGTGCTGCTGGCTGCAGGCTGTGAGAGTTCATCTCCGGCCTCGCTGTCGTTAGGTTCACCACTTCTGCCAACATCCACAGGTGAAATGTCATTAATACTAGTCTCATTGCTGCAAATCGTCTGTTCACACTTTTTCCCAATGTCTGGCTTCACAATGTCTTGTTTTGCACTGTCTGGTTTCACAGTGTCTCTGGCGTGTACTTTAGTACAATGAGTCAAATGATACCACGTATCACTCCCCTTTACTTGAACGGCGGTTGCTGTCGCTCGTTTGACCTCAAAGGGTCCATCCCATCTCGAGCCGTTCCATTTTGGTCTGAACACCTTCACGTACACCAGGTCTCCTGGTTCGACTGGTCTCTTCACCACCGTCTCTGGACAGGAACTTCTGGCTTTTTCCTGCAGATAGATAGCTCTATGGATAGCAGTTAGTTGATCCATATATGCTTTCAACTCTGTTTGTAGCTGTTCAAGTGCCGGGCCTTTGAATGGAAGCCTCCATTCAGGCACTGGCATTGTTCTGCCTGTTAGCATTTCATGCGGGGTTAAATGTGTGCTGCGATGCATCTGCAAGCGGCAAAGCATCAATCCAGTTTAGTTTAGTAGAAGCACAGATTTTATTCAGCTTAGCTTTCAAAGTCCCATTGATCCTCTCAACAATACCCTGACTCTGCGGGTGATAGACTGTTCCAAAGCGTTGTTTAATTCCTAGCTTTAACAAGACACCTTTCAGCACCTTTTGGATAAATGCTGAACCGTTGTCTGAGCTGATTTCTGATGGGATGCCAAACCTCGGAATCACCTCTCTTGTCAGAAACTTAATCACTGTATCAGCTCCCAATGTCTTTGATGGGACTGCTTCAACCCATCGGCTGAATCGATCAATCACCACCAACATGTATCTTTTCCCTTGCACTGGCTTTATCATGTCAACATAATCTATCACAAGATTTTTAAAGGGTCCCTCAGGGACCGGAATGTGACCAATCGGTGATTTTATGCCTTTTCGAACATTGTTTTCTGCACATATTTCACATTGACTCAAGATTTCATCCACCATTGCTTGCATGTAAGGTGACCAATAACCTTGCCTTTTAAGCTTCTCCATCACTTTCCCTCTACCACAGTGATCCAAACCATGAGCTTCTGAGACCAACATTGTCAACAATGCTACTGGTGCAACTAAATGTCCACTTTGTGATCTCCACAAACCACTTTCACTCATTGTCGCACCTCTCTGCGCCCAGAGAGCATGCTCACTTGCACCTGCTTCCTGCTGCATCAAAATGATGTATTCTGGTGTCACCATAGGTTCCAAGGTGACCACTGGTGCCAAGATAGCCATCTGGCACTTAGATGCTAGTTTTGCTGCCTCATCTGCGGCGTTGTTCCCTTTAATGACTAAATCATTACCTTTACGATGGGCGTTGCATTTAATCACTGCCAGTCTTGATGGCAGCATCATTGATGCGATCAGTTCTTTTAGCTGTTCTTTATGTAGTACTGGACTGCCGTCTGCTCTTTTGAAACCTCTTTGTTTCCAAACTGCAGCAAACAAATAGCACACCCCATGGGCATAAGCCGAGTCTGTGACTACGTTTGCTACTTTTCCTTCTGCTAGTTTGCATGCTTCTGTCAGTGCTTTTAGTTCTGCTTTTTGAGCTGAGCATGGTTGCTTGCATTTTTCTGCTTTGACTGTTACAAAATTGTCACCTACTTGTTCTACCACGGCGTAACCTGCATGGTTTCCAAGATGATCTCTGAAACATGACCCGTCGACAAAGTAAGTGACTTCCGCGTTCATTATTGGAGTTGACTCTAAATTGGGTCTTAGTCTTGTGTATTTCATTGTTTCTGCAAGACACTCATGTGGTTCTCCCTCACAGTCCAGAGGTACCATGTCAGCAGGGTTGTTTGTTGTGCACTTTTGCACAGTGACGTCTGGATATGTTAAAAGTGGCATGTACTGTAAACATCTTGCCTGAGTCATCACAAACTTTCCTTGATTTATCAGTTCTGTGATTTTGTGGTGGGTCCGTATTATTATCGGATAACCCATTGTTATGGTTAATGCTTTTTCATAAGCGTAGTAGACTGCTGCTAGACCTTGATAACATGGTGGCCAGCCTTGGGCCACATTGTCTAGTTTAGTGCTGTAATAAGCAATGGCTTGCTTCCGTCGTCCTACACAGGTTTCTTGCATTAGTACAGCTGACACGTACATGTTTTTTCTGTTGGCCACATACAGGTAAAATACTTTATCATAGTCTGGCAATGCCAAAGTTGGTGCCATTTGCATTTCCTGTTTTAGTGTTTCAAAGGCTACTTTAGCTTCAGTTGTCCATTTTAACACTGCTTTCAATGACTGGTTTCCTGTCTCTTTTATGAGTTCCCTAAGCGGTGCTGTTTTTTCCGCATAGTTCTCAATCCAGTCTGCATTGAATCCTGTCATTCCCAAAAATGTCATCATTTCGCCGACTGTCCGCGGACTTGGAGCTTTGCTGACACCTTCCAGTTGAGAAGGTGAAATGCCAAATGTTCCTTGTGAGATTTGTCTTCCTAGGTAATCTACCTGCGGTTGACAATACTGTAGTTTTTGTTTGGAGACCTTGTGTCCTCCCTCTGCTAATCTTTGTAGAACTTTGATTGAGTCCTGATGACAGTCATTTAGTGTGTTTCCACAGATTAACAAATCATCCACATACTGTAACACAGTTCCAGTTAAATTGAGTCCTTCCAAATCATTTTTTAGCACTTGATTAAATATGTGCGGGCTGAGTTTAAACCCTTGAGGCAATCGGGTATAACTGAGTTTTTTACCTCTGTAGGTAAATGCGAATAAATGTTGTGACTCTTCTGATAGCGGAATGCTGAAAAACGCTGAACAGAGATCAATAACGGTGAAGAAACGAGCTCCAGTTGGTATTGAATTTAAGAGAGTGTTTGGATTTGGCACGTCCGATTCAGCATCTACTATTATCTTGTTTATTTCTCTTAAGTCATGAACAAGACGGTATTTGTTTTTGTCTGCTTTCAGAACTGGAAAAATTGGAGTGTTGCATTGACTTTCTACTTCCACCAGCACACCTGCTTGCATCAATCCATCAATGGTTTTCTGGATGCCTTGTTCTGCTTCTGGTTTCAATGGGTATTGTTGGCGAAAAGGAAACCGTGCATTTGGTTTTATTTGAACTGACACCGGCTCTGCAGATTTTACTAAGCCCACATCTGTGTCATGTTTAGACCATAAGTGCTCTGAGACATTTTTTAGCATGTCCTGCATTAATGGTTGATCTTTAGAGGAACTTTCTTCCTCAGACTGATCTTTTAGATCAACAGGCACTGTCACAACTTGTGGTTTTGCTGTCAATGTTACTTCACATAGAATCTTGATCATTGTTCCATCACATGATTGTGAAATTAATGAGTTGTCTGTGTCTTCCCATGTTGTTTCAGTTGCAAGTTTCATCATTGGTCCCAGATCTTTTGCATGAAATCCTTTATTTACAAACAATGTAATGTGTGGTACTGATTCTGGAACATTGTACCACTCTGAAATGAAATCATTTTGTTTCACATTTAAAGCTGCACCTTGGTTACCGATAACAATGCATTCTGTTTCAAGATTAACAGTTCTGTTTTTTGTAGAACTGTCCCATTTCTCTTCAAACTCCATGCTCTTTGAAATGTCATAGAACATGGTGCAGTGGTAATCTAGAAAAGGTTTTCTGGCTTCTGAAATTTGAGCTTTAATGTACCGGCCCCAGTTAGTGACTACATCTTCAACTGGGCCTGAAATGTCACCTAGCCAATAAACTTTAGCTTCATGTGTTTGCATGTACATTTGAAAATCCAGACCTGTTTTATCAACATACAAACCCTGAGGAGAACACCAGATTTTTAATTTCATCCTGCATAATGCATCTCTTCCCAACAGGTTAATTGGTGTTTGGTCAGAGACAAGAATTGGTATTCTTATCTCATCTTCATCAGTTGCCAGTCGTACAGGAGCTGTCATTTGTATTAGCTGTTTTATTCCCGAGAACCCTACTGTTGAAATGAATTTATCAGACATGGGGAGGTGCTTTCACGTCGGGGTCACCAATTTTGTGGGAGAATTACTTAACTATTAACCTTTTAAAAAGAAAGAAAGACTCAGAGAAAAATGGTGTTCCTTTGTCTTAACAACGAGAACTCACTTTTATTCCATTACATCATCTCACGTACGCACGGGTGAGAAGCGTGAGTTCTAAAAAATGCAGATACAGAACTTGTCTTTTTAAAGCCTACAAATGTGTGTGTGTTAAACACAAGAGTCTGTGTGTCTCCATTGGTGTGTGTGTGTTACAAGCTAATGACGTCCAGTTGGCAACTGGACGAAAGTTCTGGGAAGTGTTTATCACAAAAGTACAAAAACAGAGCGATTAATTCCACTACTTGACATATCTTGGAACAGTCCTAGTATAAACCGACTGCAGATGTTTCCCTTTACTCCCATCGCCGAAAAACAGGAAAAAGGTCAAACTGACCCTAACTCCCATATGATTACCCCGTATGTTCCTAACAGAGCACTTCGCTCTCAGACTGCAGGTCTGCTGGTGGTTCCTAGAGTCTCTAAAAGTAGAATGGGAGGCAGATCCTTTAGCTATCAGGCTCCTCTCCTGTGGAACCAACTTCCAGTTTTGGTCCGTGAAGCAGACACCCTGTCTACTTTTAAGACTAATCTTAAAACCTTCCTTTTTGACAAAGCTTATAACTAGAATGGCTCATGTTACTCTGAGCTACCTTTATAGTTTTGCTGCTATAGGCTTAGGCTACTGGAGGACATCAGGGCCTATTTTTCTCACTCTACTGATTTCTACTGTTCTCCAGTCTACTGTTCTCCAGATTTGCATTGCATTACATTGAAATGACTGTTGTCATTTCAGCTTTTAACTTTTTGTTCTCTCTCTTTTTTCTTCATAGTAGGTACACCTGGTCTGACGTTCTGTTGACTGTGAAATCATCCAGGGAGGACAGATCACTGACTATTACCATTTAATCTATAACAGATTACTAGATCAATGTGTGCTTCTGTGCTTTTTGTCTGTCTTGTTGTGTCTCTGCTCTGTCTTCTGTAACCCCCAGTCGGTCGAGGCAGATGACCGTTCATACTGAGCCCGGTTCTGCTAGAGGTTTTTCCTTCCCGCTAACGGGTGTTTTTTCTTTCCACTGTCGCTTCATGCTTGCTCAGTATGAGGGATTGCAGCAAAGCCATGTACAATGCAGACGACTCTCCCTGTGGCTCTACGCTTCTCCAGGAGTGAATGCTGCTTGTCGGGACTTTGATGCAATCAACTGGTTTTCTTATATAGGAACATTTTTGACCAATCTGTATAATCTGACCCAATCTGTATAATATGATTGAACTTAACTTTGTAAAGTGCCTTGAGATGACATGTTTCATGAATTGGCGCTATATAAATAAAATTGAATTGAATTGAATAGAAAAGCTGTCTGTTAAAACCAACAGAAATGATTAAAAAAATAAGAAGAATTTAATGGGGTTAGAATTGCTCTTCGCTTTAGGTGAAAGGCGTATTCAATTAGAAGTCCTTTGGTTTGATGCACGTCAAGCTGAAACTGATTCACAGAACTACTTCCTGTTTCCGCCCTGGGCTACACCCACTTCCTGAATAGCAACCAATTACGACTTTGTGTGCGCTTGGGGCATGCACACACTTCCTTTTTCTCAGCTAAACTTTTCAAAATAAGACAAAAGATACATAGGAATGCTTCGGATTAACATCCATCCATCCATTTTCTGACCCGCTTAATCCCTCATGGGGTCGCGGGGGTTGCTGGTGCCTATCTCCAGGCGTTCACTGGGCGAGAGGCGGGGTACACCCTGGACAGGTCGCCAGTCTGTCGCAGGGCAACACATAGACAGACAGGACAAACAACCATTCATGCACACACTCACACTTAAGGACAATTTAGAGAAGCCAATTAACCTAACAGTCATGTTTTTGGACTGTCGGAGGAAGCTGGAGTACCCAGAGAGAACCCACGCATGCACAGGGAGAACATGCAAACTCCATGCAGAAAGGGTTGGATTTGAACCCAGAACCTTCTTGCTGCAAGGCAACAGTGCTACCCACTGCCCCACCGTGCAGCCCCGCTTCTGATTAACATCACAACAATATTCTGGAAATCTACATAGGGGGACCGGAGGGTGTGTTCCAACTACAGAGGAATCACACTCTTAAGCCTCCCTGGTAAGGTCTATTCAGGGGTTCTGGAAAGGAGGGTCCATCGGATAGTCGAATCTCGGATTCAGAAAGAGCAGTGTGGTTTTCATCCTGGCCGTGGAACACTGGATCAGCTCTACACCCTCAGCAGGATCGTGGAGGGGGCATGGGAGTTTGCCCAACCAGTCTACATGTGCTTTGTGGATCTGGAGAAGGCATTCGACCATGTCCCCCGAGGGATCCTGGGGGGGGGGGGGGTACTCCGGGAGTATGGAGTACCGGGCCCTTTAATAAGGGCTGTCAGGTCTCTGTACGACCGGTGTCAGAGTCTGGTCCGCATTGCCGGCAGTAAGTCGGACTCGTTTCCGGTGAAAGTTGGACTCCGCCAAGGTTGCCCTTTGTCACAGATTCTGTTCATAACTTTTATGGACAGAATTTCTAGGCGCAGCAGAGGTGTTGAGGGGATCCATTTTGGTGGCCTTAGGATTGCATCTCTGCTATTCGCGGATGACGTGGTCCTATTGGCTTCATCAGGGCGTGATCTACAGCTCTCACTAGAGCAGCTCGCAGCCGAGTACGAAGCGGCCGGGATGAAAATCAGTGCCTCCAAATCCGAGACCATGGTCTTGAACCGGAAAAGGGTAGAGTGCCTTCTCCGGGTTGGGGAGGATGTGCTGCCCCTAGTGGAGGAGTTCAAGTATCTTGGGGTCTTGTTCACGAATGAGGGGAAGATGGAGCGGGAGATCGACAGGCGGATTGGTGCGGCGTCTGCTGTGAAGCGGGCGCTGTACCGGTCCGTTGTGGTGAAGAAAGAGCTGAGCCAAAAGGCGAAGCTCTCGATTTACCGGTCGATCTTTGTTCCTACCCTCATCTATGGTCACAAACTTTGGGTCGTGACCGAAAGAACGAGATCCCGGATACAAGCGGCCGAAATGAGTTTTCTCCGTAGTGTGTCTGGGCTCTCACTTAGAGATAGGGTGAGGAGCTCAGTCATCCGGGGAGGACTCAGAGTAGAGCCACTGCTCCTCCACGTCGAGAGGAGCCAGTTGAGGCAGCTCGGGCATCTGGTTAGGATGCCTCCTGGACGCCTCCCTGGTGAGGTGTTCTGGGCACGTCCCACCGGGAGGAGACCCAGGGGAAGACCCAGGACACACTGGAGGGACTATGTTTCTCGGCTGGCCTGGGAATGCCTTGGGTTTCCCCCAGAGGAGCTGGCCCAAGTGGCTGGGGAAAGGGAAGTCTGGGTCTCCCTACTGAAGCTGCTACCCCCGCGACCCGACTCCGGATAAGCCGAACATGATGGCTGGATGGATGGATGGATGGATGATGGATGGATGGATGCCCCTTACCAGCAGAAGCTGCTCCCTCTTTCCCTCCGACAAGATCCTAGATTACGAACGCATTGCGGTCAGAGGGATTTCATTAAAAAACATCACAAAAAATGATTAAAGGTTGTTAGTTGGGAAAATACAATTAAAACACACGTTATCCCAAACGTGTAGAGATGTTTTAATCTTGCCTGAAAACTGAATTCTGTATTCACAAACACACTAGAGTCCATCTTGTACCGCTCCGGCTTCGACCGTTTGTGTCCAAACCAAAAACGGTTCGGGCCAATCACTTTGCAGTATTATTGTTTAAGGAGGGACATACCAGTTGTGACAAAAGCAAGAGCTGACGAGCCCACAGCTAAAACCAATACAAACATAAACATGGCAGCTCAGGAAGACACAAACGTAGCTGCTGCTGTAACATTTGTTTTGTAAGAATCCACGATTTCATCTTTGAAAGAAGAACAGCAAGAAGTGCCTTGACTAGCTAACCTTCTTGTGGTTTTAACCTTCTTCAGGCTTTGAAAATCAGCCAACTATTTTAAAATTGTGTTGTGTGAACCATCCTTTGGTTTGCTGTTTTAACTTAGGCTTTAACATAAATTTATTCGTGGTAACCTTGAAATAACTTCACTGAAATGATTCACTATTGGTTTGGCATCTTTTTGCCTTAATGTTGGTAAATAAGGCATAAACCCCTATTTTAATGCTGTGAGCTTCACCACCACCGCCATTACAATGTCTTTGTTTGTTGGGAGTTAAAGCAGACTGGGGTACACTTCCTTCTGGGCAGGGCAACCTTACAGTTGGCATCACATCAATTTAAGAGGGAGTAATAAATGTTATCAACCAAAGGTAAGAACTACCTCAAAATTGTGCATTTCAGTGTGGGGGAGTCGTCCTATGGAATGATTTGACAGGAGTATAAAGCTTGTTGTAATATTATTGTTAGAGCTACCGCACCTTGTCAGTGGTGAAACACCTTTGGTAGACCCAGCTCTTTTCCCCCTAGGCAGCCCCCACTTGTACTTTAGAGTGTTTTGAATATATGACGCACAAAACGGAAATCTATACTTTATTTTAATTTTTTTGACTAACTTTTTATTGAGTGTGTCAGGGTGCATTTCTGCCTGCTGCACCCTAGACATTTTCCAGCACCTTCCTTCCTCCAGCCAGCTCCGATTCCACTCACTAATCACCTACACCTGTCAAGCTCTCAATCATTCCGGACTCAATCCACCTGTCAACTTTACTATATAAACTCACCTCAGTCAGCTCATCCCCGCCGGTTCGTCGCGTCTTCCTGACACGAGCGTCACTCTTCCCTTGTCGTCTGGACTCTGGTCTTCCTGCAATCCTCGCACAATTGCACTCACTCCTCCACGACTCTCTCCCTTGCCTGGATTCCGCTCCAGGGCTTAACCTCGCTTGGATCCCACTCCAAGTCCTACTCGGTCCCGTCGCGCAGCCCTCCCTCCAGCACCACTCGGATCCCGCTCCAAGGCTCAGCTGCCAGCCTTGGGTTCCGTCCTGGGCTCACCTGCAATCCTCCTGCTTCCTCCTGTCTGCCTGCTCCTGCACTCATCAGCCACCTGCCTCTGCCTTTAAAGACTCTGGTCCTCTTCCTCCACAAACCATCCTTCTTCAATAAAATTCACAAAACGCAGCTCTGTGTGTGTGGTTGTGTTCGGGTTCATCAGGACAACTCATGACAGAGTGCATTTCAAAATTATTATACATCCATTTCTCAAGTAGTCTTAACACAGCCAAATTAAATTCACAACAGTCCATGCATGAGCTAGATGACAACTATCCATCCATTTTCTGACCCACTTAATCCCTCATGGGAGAACATGCAAACTCCATGCAGAAAGACCCAGGGTTGGACTTGAACCCAGGACATTCTTGCTGCAAGGCAACAGTGCTACCCACTGCGCCACTGACAACTATACTCTTGGTAATCTTAACATTTTATCCTAACTCACATATCCTCATGAGAAAAAAAAAGGAAAACCCAATCAATTCCTTTCTTCACTTCCTCCTTCATCCATCCATCCATTTTCTGACCCGCTTAATCCCTCATGGGGTCGCGGGGGTTGCTGGTGCCTATCTCTAGCGTTCACTGGGCGAGAGGCGGGGTACACCCTGGACAGGTCGCCAGTCTGTCGCAGGGCCACTTCCTTCTTATTCATAGATAAATCTACAAAAGTCCAGTCCCATACAAACACACTCATTTTTTTAAACAAAAGGAAAGAAAAAAATGATAATCAATGGCGAAAGTTAATCACCCCTGGGGTCAAAAGTAGGTCAAATTACACTTTTGAGTACAACACTGAAATTCACACTATGAAATCCTCTCATACCACCTTGCTTAAAAATGTAACTTAAGAAATGATAATCAATGGCACTTAAGCTTAAGAAGGAGTTAATCACCCCTGGGGTCAAAAGTAGGTCAAATTACACTTTTGAGTACAACAATGAAATTCAGAGAAGCGAGGCATCTCATGTTAATGGGTGTAATTTTTGTAAGTGAGGAAAAATGACCTTATGGGTTCTTCTCTTTATAAAGGGTCGATAACATGCAAAAATTGAGTACTAATACACTATTGAATATGTATTTTGAAATTCATTCTCCATCTATGCAAAATAGTCACTTTCATAGCAGTCATTGTCAGAGTCGTGGTCATTGTACAGTTATCATCATCGTCGTCATCAACAACATCAGATGAAGTTGGGAGAACTCTGTCAGGAATTTGAGGACCAGTGAACTATATGACTTGATATGCTCCATCTACAGGTTCCCATCCTTGTTGAGGAACCGTTGGGATTTCCCTGTTGCAGGCTGCATGCCATGTCATAGCAACAAAGTTGCTCGGATGAATCTTCTGTGTGATGACATTCTCACAAGTGGGGATGCTGCTAGAATCAACACCCTTGAGTTTTGCAAATGGCAGCTTACCCTTCTTCAGGCCAAGCATTTTGTGAAAGACAGTGAATCTGTGTGTGTGTTGAGTGGTACTTTATCATTTGCACCTTAGAGCTTTGCAGTTGGTTGACTTGGTAGTGCCTTAATAATTTCTCGGTATATGGATGACTGGAAATTTTTACTGACCCTCTGAATCTCAGCAGCTCGTTGAGCAACTAACCACTTTTCATCCTGCCAGGAGATTAACCTGCTTGTTTCTGTTGGAACAACATGTATGAAGCACTTGGATGGAAATGACTGATTAGCTGATACCGATCCTGAAATATATGAGGATCATGTATTTAGAAAATAGCGAATAATGAAAGACAGACAATAAATAAAGCCTATAGGTAAATACTTACCACCATCACTGTCTTGGTTTTCCATTTCTTTATCCGACATCAAGTGGTTTGATACAAGTCCCTATAAAAATGAATATCACAATTTTAGGAATCTTTAAAATACTAACACAGCAAACATGTTTATGTTGGCATATCCTGGGTGTTTAAATGGCTACATTTTAACGTTTTTTTAAATAACTAAGAACTACGAGAGTTGACCATCCTTATGGAAGAATGTCCCAAGAAATATGGCTATATTAATAGGAATTCAATCTAAAACCCCTCCTGGTTTGGCCTGTGACATTGATTAAGTCACTAACTTCACCCAAGTGGGAGCATAACAATGACATACCATTACAAGTATATAGGTCTTAGGTATCCCTCCTAACTTTAGTTTTAAAGTACAGATAAAGGAGGCCAACTATCCTCAAATGATAGATAAGATTCATGACATAATGAAAGTTAAAAACATGCTGCCATACATAATAAATTGGACAAGATTATGAAGATGTAAGCTTATATGACAACGAATCACTGTTACTTACAGGTAAAACTATTTGTCAGAAAGCTTTTTCATTGGCATGATAAAGTAATAAATTTCATCATACTTGTAATCCTGGTAAAACTGTCTGTCTCTGGTTGTAACGTTGTCACGATGACGCTGTGACGCTAAGATGCTTTTGATGTAGAAATCACTGCCTTTATGGTTAAATAAGTAAATGAGCCATGGGTGAAAATGTTCTCACAATGGGAATGACTTTGTATCCAGATGTGGACCCTTTGACCTCAATTACTTAAACCTATCTCTATGAAACTTAAGAGAGTTGTACCCATACACAGCAAAATTGGAAGAGTTGTTTTGAGTTGATTTTACTGGTGTTAATTGTTCTGGTGTTAACAGGAGTCACTGTGTGTTAATTGTGGTGTTACATTAACACTGAGAGTGCTTAAAAAGCTCTGTGCACTGTGTTGTTTCAAAGAGTTAACTGCCTAACACTGACTGAGAGTGACATTCCATATCCGGTTCTTTCATCATGTTGCACACTCGAACAAATTAATGTTGAGACATGCGGTGGTTGTGAATTTTCTTTTACTTTACTTCTCTCTGAAAATGCCAACAACATTCATATATAAGACGTGCGTCACACTATGGCTGTTCTTTTTCTAATGAGTTTACGTTCTCCAACAGAAATTTAGGACCCAGGGCTGCCCTAAGCGCCTGTTCAAAACTGATCAATTTTTTAACTAATTTCACTCTCAGCCAGAATCGTTACCTAGATAGTATATATGAACGTTCAGCTTAACATAACACAGTTTTTTTAATAACAAAACAAAATATTTATAGGAGAGGTAACAGAATAGAATTGTATTTTAATGGAGGAGGGGGGGTGGGGTCCTTGATCTAAAGTCCCCATCAACTGGTCCCCCACAATCATTCTTCCTTTTGGACGACGGACATCTTGCCGCTCTTTTCCACCTGTGAAATAGATGATTGCTTAAAAAGTTAAGAATCTTAATATATTAATGTGACGTTAGTTGTGTTTCCAAGAAAGTTTTAAATAGGCATATCAGCCTGCTGTGTGTGTAAACTGGCCAACTACAAACTTTGTGTTTCGGCTAGGCTATGTAGTCTAACAACTAGTTGGTAGACGAACCAAGAATTTGCATAGCATAAATAAATACGTAATATATAGTAACCTAAGCCCAATCTCCCAATTTTTTCTTTTCTGTGACAAATGAAATGTATTTTGTGGAATCGAACGGGTGGCCAGGAAGCTGTTAGGATATCGCGCGCACGTTGTATAGCCTATGCTAGTTTGACATGGACATTTCATTCTGTTTCCGTTCTCCAAAATAACCTAGAACTAATTTAGTTATATAATTTAACTAGGCACTTAGTTCTAGCAGACACCAGCGAATCTGTATTGCTCCTTAAACCGCCTCTGGCATTAATATCTGCCAACAGTGCCTTAACTTTGCTAACTGTGGGCGGCAGTGTAGGCTAGGCGGGGAAAGCAATCCCATTCGTGAAAGTGTACTAATTGTTAGCAGCGAACATCAAGGCATTTGAAAATGCACCCGTTACCTCCGCCAATTTCTTTTTGCATGTGTCTATGTATCGAACAATGCACGCATCTGTATATATCTTGACATACTTAGTAGAAGTCAGCAATAGTGTGTGTGTAGCAGACTACTACTGTAAATCGGGAATTCTTGTGCAAAATTCTGTTTCCCTGTGAAAATCTGTTCCCCCTGTGTCGGGAGCGCGCATTGCAGCCAGAGAGGCGGATCTGACATTTTTCAAGGCGCTCCTGATCATTTTTCGGTAAAAACAGCTCATATAATCATGTCAACTTTGTAACATTCAGTTTAATCGGTTTCTCTTTTTACAAATTTATAAAATGAATACATTAACGAGGTCTTCTTGCGCTGTTTTGTGTTGTTTTTTTAAACGCCAAGAGAATCGGTATTTCTCCAACTTTTGTCCCTTCAGCCTGACAGAAATAAACGTCACCAAACAGATTTCCAACACGTAGTGTATTTTTAATTTTTCATTGCTGATATAAGAGGATGGAAACTGGCTGATAGCAGGGCACACAAATTAGAATTTCTGGTTAATCCCCTTCTAATGTAAAATATGAAATATTACTGGATTAAGGACATTTCTAGTATAACATATCACACATATCAATTTTAGAGAAATTGGAAACAGTTGCTCTTTATTTCCCAAAGATGTGGGAGGAGGAGAGGAGAGAATGGATGTTTCAGCTCCCTGAAATAATCTGTTCCTCCTCCATAACATGGGAAGTAAATGTACCTGCAGGTCTTTAAATGTGCTTATTCCTCTCACCATCAACAACAAATCCTGTTGATTTGGTCATATTTACTCTTTATTTGCAAAAATTAAACGGGGGTAACAGTTTCTTTCTGTAAACTGAAATAATCTGTTCCTCCTCCATAACATGGGAAGAAATTCATTTACCTGTAAGTCTTTAACTGTATTTATTCCCCTCACCACCAACAACAAATCCTGGGCATTTGGTCATATTTACTCTTTATTTGCAAAAATTAAAAGGGGGGGGGGGTGAAACCATATATTTCAGATGTTTTAGCTGCCTGATATAATCCATTCTCCCAAAAACATGGGAATAAATTACCAGCAAGTCTTTAACTGTGATTCAAAAACATTTGCTCTTCATTTCACAAAAGCAAGAGGCCTTGGAATTTATATCTTTCTCATTTCAAAATAAGCTTTCTGAAAAAAAAATTCCAGTGGTTTGTTTTTAATTATTTTCGTTATATTTGTAAATAGTTAGATAAACCTTTAAACCAAAAATACATTTCATAAAGGTCATCAAGCAAACAGTCATATTTATAATAATATAGTATCATATAATAAATGTTGCAAAAATGACTGTACTTGGGCCGTACTAGAAAATATTTGTTTATTACTTGGTAAACTTTATTGGAAAGATCAAATTTGGCAATAGGCAGCCCAGTTGCAATGCAGCAGCATAGTTGCAGTAACTTTTTTGACAATTTCCTGCACGGCGTATTTTTAAAAATTGTGGTATGTTGATATGGCATTTATAAATATATTCCAGGTTTTTCCATTCGAGGACGGCATGTTGCTGAAAGTTAAATATCGGAATGTGAAGAAGTACATCAGTTGGCACTCAGCCGTGACCTATGTGGAATTCATCAGTAAAGGCAAGGACTTTGATTAATGTCTGAAGACATATGCCACGATTCCACTACTGCCAATAAGTGTTTTTCTGTCAATCCCCCTTACATGTATTTCCAAAGACATTATTGTTGCACATCTGTTTTTTTTTTATGGCACAGATATCTTAATAAGACACATTTGCCATCGACTGCAAAGTACAACAGTAATACTGTATACAAGAATGGCCATATATGGCCATTGGTCAGATTTCAGCTTGTCATTGTTTCTCTTCTTTTACAGTGAAAGAAAAGTTTGGGCTTCCTGATGCCACTGAGCTTGAGGTGTTCGATGATGCGGACACAGCAGTTGACGAAGACATTATTTCAGAACTATTGGAGTCCAATCCAGGTCTTTGCTTGAAAGTTTGTGAAAAAACTTCTGATGAAGGTATGGGTCTTATGCTGTCAATGAAGAGTATGTAACATATACGGTGCCTAAAAACATCTACACCCCCCTGTTCAAATGCTAGGTTCTTGTTATGCAAAAAAATGACAGACAAATAATTTCACAATTTTTCCCACTTAAATCTAAACTATTATCGTATGCAATGTAAGTGAAAAACAAACTTAAAGCTTTAAATGGAGAGGATGCACACCCTTAAACTTAATACTTTGTTGCAGCACCTTTGGCTTCTATTACAGCACTTGATCTTTTTTGGGCAAGAGTCTATCAGTATAGCACATAAGCATTCCAAATCTGCCTCTACTGTGTACAATCCTCCTCAGATTGTCCAACAGATGTTCAGTGGGATACAGGTCTGAACTCTCTCTGGGCCATTCCAAAACCTCAACCTTATTCTGGTGAAGCCATTCTGTTGATGATTTAGTCGTTTGCCAAAGACGGTTGTTGTTCTGAAAGATGAAGTTCCTCCGCATCTTCACCTGTCTAACAAGGGGCCACGGTTCCACGGCCCCCGTGGAACTGGTCATAATTTCCTCCTCCCTGACTACAGTGCCAGTTCCAGCTGAAGAACAACAATTATATAGCATGATGCTGCCACCACCATTCTTCACTTTATGTATGGTTTTACCTTGGTGATGTAGAGTTGTTTTTGTGCCAAATATACCTTTTGGAATTATGTAAAAGAAAAAAAAAGAAAAAAGCTAAACCGGGGTTTCATCAGATCATAACACATGTTCCCAAATGCATCTGGGAGATTACAGTTGTCTTTCTGTAAAATGTACTCCACAGGTTGAACTTTTTGGACATAATTCCAAAGGGTATGTTTGGGGCAAAACGTCACCCTAATAACACCATACCTTAAGTGAAGTATGGTGGTGGCAGTATTGTGCTTTTGTGGTGTTTTATTCAGCTATAACTTGGGCCTTAATTGGGGAGGATGGAATAATGAATATTTTGACAAAGGCCGTGGTAGTGGCACAGAACTTTTGACCCTCTGTTAGGAAGGTGAAGATGCAGATGAACTGCATTGTTCAGGTTAATAGTTCAGATTAAAGGTGGAAAAATCTGTGAATTTATTTGTTTTTCTGTCATTTTCTTTACATAACAAAAACCTGGAATTTGAAGAGGGGTGTAGACTTTTAAGACCTACTGTACATATGTACGTAATGTTTTCGCTCTTTGGTACACCTGGCAGTGTGACAGTGTGAAAGTAAGCTATATATGCTGTACTCCTTTGCATTGTGATCGATGCACACTATTAAAATTGGTTATAGGTATGGAATGTATAATTGCCAGAGTCAGCTTTGCATTTATTCTGCCCATTGCCAAATTGGAACTTTCCATGAACATTAAAAACACTAACAGCTACTTGTCTTTCACAACATTACATGTTACCACAATAGCCCATGTCAAAACGTATACTACCACAGTCATATATTAATCAAAGGATGTGCTGTACAGATTTCTTTCCTTTAGACCACTCAACGCCTTCTACTTCTGATACTGCATCTTCTCTCACGGATACCTTGTCCTTATCATCAAGCGACAGCGACGTAAGAGAAAAGAGCATTTCTACAGGTTGTAGTAGACTGAACAAAGAAGGAAGCCCATCTGTGGAGAAAGCTCCCCTGTCAGAGACCGCAAAAGAGGTAACATTTTAAGGAAAAAGTCATGTGTTGCTTGTAAACATACCTCATTTCTGTGGCACAGACACAGGCAAAGTTTCTATCCATACTAATACTCCCCAATAGTATGATCAAGCATTTGTTTCTCACCTACAAATGGAGCAGGAAAACCACTCAAATGTATCGTGTGATGCATGACACTTACATGCTTAATTATGTTTAATAATGATAATTACTTTTGTGTGTTTTGTGTAAGCAGATGGTCAAAAATGCCTTGCTTCGGAAATCTGGAGGACAGGACATTCTTGAAGAGTATAAATCCGAAAACACGCTGAAGCACCGCACTAGGAGGCAGCTTGTCAACATACTGGCAAGTGATATGACTGAGAGACATGGGTACGACCTAGCAATTGAACTTTGACATGAGTTTAGATTTGTGCAAAATATATTCTCCTGCCTGTCAGAACTAAGTGAATTTTTTGTCTTGTCGCTACAGCCGGATTCCCTCCCCTCAACAGAAGGAGAAGTATGCGCTTGGAATCATTTCACTTTTTCCTGCACTTAAGGATCCCTTCTCACCAAAAGGATATGTAAGTTTTGCATTGATTTTTAGGAGTCAGTAGAAAAAATTACATTGGAAGGTGGCTAATGTGACCGCTAGGATGGTTATTATTGCATATATTTCATATTTTAGTCATAGCTATAATAGCCTGACTTATATAGGTGATTTTTACTTTTGTTTCCATTTGCTGTGTGAGATGTAACACTATTTTGATGTTCTTTCATTTGTTGTAGGAGCATTTTTATGATGCACAGAAAGGTACTGGATATTTGGCGTGGCGTCTGAAGACAATGAGCAGGACTACAGCGAAGAGGCCAGCAAAGGAGCCATCATTGCCTAAAGACCAAGGGCCAAAACGGAGAAGACAAGTGACAACACTGCCTGAGCAGCTTGATGGTGACGACTGCAGAGAAGCCATTTCGTTTCTTATTCACACCCCTGAAGAGGCAAGTGTGCTGGAGAAAATGAAGATGACGTTTCAATATCGTCAGGACTTGGTGCATGACCCAGAAAGAAGCGCTGATGTCTTCAAAACATTCCCACGTTTCCTGGATGTCAAAGGACTTGTGAGTAGAACATTACTTTCCTTATAATACAGCCCCTTTCAGAATTCTTGGAGCAGCCTCACAAATTATCTTGTTTGTGTTGTCCAGCAAAGACATTTAGAATTAAAAGTTCAAATTGTCAGAGTTTTAACACTGGTTCAATGTTGTCATATATGTGATTAACAGGTAAATCAAGACTTCAACCTGCTGTTTGGTGCTGAAAAAAGTTCCAAGTTGTTGAACAAGTGGGACACAACATTCAAGCCAAAGATCATCAAGGAGGCCACCCAGCTGACTCAATCAACTGATCTGCGTCGTCTGTTAAAAGCGGCTGAGAGGCACCCAGACAGTGATGGTATGCTGGCACACAGTGTTTTACAGTATAAATCAGGGTTGGGGAACCTTTTTCATTCGGGGGGGGGGGCACTTAAATTAATTCGATGGCCGTAAAAGTCCTCAGAGGGCCGTACTATGAACACAAACCATGATTTTCCCCTGCATTTTAGGTCTGTATTGAAGGAAGCCACATTTAAAACAGACCCCACCTTCTCTAAGTCCCCTGAATATAACTTCACTGTATTGGAAATGCATTTTCTGAGATTCACAAATTATGTCATATTTCATTTGAAGCTGCACAACATTACAATCATATCAGGGGCCAGATAAAGGTTCCCCACCCCATACTATAAATGATACCAGTTTAACCCATTGATGGTGGATGCTGCGTAGAGCAACGTTGACCCAGATGCCTTAAAGGTGCACTGTATAATATTTTTAGTAGTTCATTTCCAGAATTCATGCTGTCCATTCACATGTGTTACCTTTTTAGCAAATACTTACCACCACATTTACATTCTAAGTATTTATAATGACTGGGAAAATTGGACTTTTCATACATGGAAAGTCCCTGATGCAAGATGAGGGTCTTGGCTTTTAAAAGCGTTGCGTTTCATGTTTTGATGTGCTTCGAAGGCTGAGAAAGTAAGGTTTTTCTAGGCTGAGGACCCCCTCTGAGGACTTGGGGCATTCAGCAGGGTTTTTGCAGTTGGTTTTGGCAGAAATGGGTTGTAATGTTTTCTGTTCCTATGTTAATCACTGACTCTCTCTGTCTCTCTCATAGATTGGGACAGTGACATGGCCACTCTGCTGCTGCTACTTCATCTTTTGCCTCCCACAGCTGGACGCAAGAAGACCAAGATCAGCCCAACTGATGCAGCTGATAGAATGGTGCTCTTCCACAAGGTACATTCATCGTAAAATTTACACAACATACTAGTTTTTACTTGGTTTTTGAGAAACAACCTATTATGGAACATGATGTAAAACCAACTGTAATGTCTGAAACAAATAAGTCACTAGGAATGTTTTTTTCTTTTTTATCATGTGTTTGCAGTCATGCAGCAGCATAGATGAATGTCTAAAAGAAAGAGAGGGAAAGCAGCCATTCATCCTTGCGGTTGGCCGTACCCGTAACAAGATTGACACCTACTATGTTGCCGTTGACAAACAGCTCATTCCATGCCACCATACCAGCTCACTGAGTGCGTTTGACGAACTTTTCAAATGTCACTATGTCTTCAACCTCTCGTATGATGAGTCCCTGGTCCATCTGTACACGTTTGTACAGACTACTGTATTCAACATCGATGTTTACTCCACGGACGAGTCACCGCGTGTTCGTGAGTTGCGTGCGAAGATGTTGAATGACAATGTTTAAATGTTTTATCTGTCAAGCTGTGCATACCACCAGTCAGGCCTTAATAAGCCACTTATGGATTGGACACAGTTTTTACCCAAGCACCAAGTTCAAATTGTCTTGTTCCCAGGACGCCTGTCGGCGTCAGTTCAGTACATATGCAGGTTTAAAAAAGCATTTAAATACTGTTCATGGTAATGATTTATGTCACGGTGATGATGCAGAAGAAGGTGGCCTCTTTGATGATCTTCAGCTTGAACCTGATTGTGTTTCTTCACAAAATCCTATTGAAGGAAATGAATTCTTGCAAGGTGCTGGGTGTTCTGAAAGCAATGGATCTGGTCAGTATAGCAGTGACGATACAAAAAACATTTGTGCTGCAATTATTTCTAAACTCACTGGTAGTGGTGTGGCAAATAGTGTAGTTTCATCAGTTGTAAGTCATTTAGAAGATTTTGCAGAAGGACTTCATTCTGAGTTTAAGCACAAAGTTTTGTCTGCTATACCGGTTGATAATCCTGTAAGAAATACATTGGGAAAATGTCTTGAAACCTTTGAAAACCCTGTTGAGAACTTTAATACTGAAAGTAAAAGAAAGAAGTATTTAAGTGAAAAATGGGGAATGGTGGACCCCGTGGAAAAACTGTTAGGATTCCGCTATGATTCAAGACTCAATAAAGTTACGGGTACTTTTGATCAAGTACCAGTGAAAGACACTTTTGTGTATGTTCCAATTTTGGAAACGATCAAATTTATCTGTCGCAATACTCATATTTGTGGACTGCTTAGCACACCTTCTGTATCAAGCGAAAACCGGTATGAGGACTTCTGTGATGGAAGTTACTTTAGATCACATCCATTGTTTTCAGAACACCGAACATCCTTGCAAATTCAGTTATTTTACGATGACCTGGAGACGGCAAATGCGCTTGGTTCAAAGCATGGACATCATAAAGTTGGAGCACTGTACTTTGTTCTGAGAAATTTGCCCCCAAAGTTAAATTCTGCACTAATGAATATCCATTTGGTTGCATTGTTTCATACAGATGACATTAAAAAATACAGCTTTGATCCCATTTTGCAGCCGCTAATTGATGACATCAAAGTGTTGGAGAGTCATGGAATTAGTTTGCCATATTCAGCTGTGAATGTCCGCGGCACAATTTCCCAAATCACAGGCGATAATTTAGGCATGCATGGGATCATGGGTTTTATCGAGTCGTTCAGTGGACGTTACTTTTGTCGTTTGTGTTTGATTGAAAGAAGTGATGCCCAGAATGTTTTCAGTGAGGATGACCCAAAGATTATCTTGCGAGGTAAAGAAATCTTTGAAATTCATTGCAACGAGTTACAGTCAAATCCACAAAAGTTGCATGTGTGTGGTTTAAAAAGGAATTCAACTTTAAACAGCTTACAGTTCTTTCACGTTTCCCAGAACTTTTCTTTAGACATAATGCACGACATTCTTGAAGGGGTTGGACAGTATGAAATCAAGTTGCTATTAGAATACATGTCAGAAAACTTTTTGTCAAAACCTGCTCTTCTGTCTCGGATCTATGCTTTTGACTATGGGTACTTGGAGCGGAAAAATCGTCCAACAAGGGTCAACTTGGATAGTGGTAACAATACAATAGGATTGAACTCGATTCAGACTCTATGTCTGATTAGAAATATTCCCTTGATTTTTGGTGACATTGTGCCGGAAGGTGATCAGAATTGGTCTTTGCTGTTGCTTCTACTACAAATCATTAACATCATTTTCTCTCCATCTGTAACAATGGGCATGACGGTATATTTAAAACACTTAATAATGGAACACCATGCCTTGTTCAGACAGCTTTATCCAAATAGAAATATGATCCCAAAACACCATTATATGTTACATTATCCGAGTTGTATCAGAAGAATTGGACCCTTGATTCACATGTGGAGCATGAGATTCGAAGCAAAACACAGGGTGTTCAAAAACACATTGAAAAATTTCAAGAACATCACAGTGTCACTTGCCAAAAAACACCAGATGTTGATCGCTTACAATTGGGAGACATCCCCTTTAAACCACATAGAGTATGGTCCCCTGAAAGCATTTGATCCAGATAATGATCATGACCATTTACCCCAACTTGTTCCTTTTGTGCAAGAAGATACTTTTTCAACTAACTGGGTTAAGATTTGTGGGACAGAGTATAGAGTTGGATTGGTTGTATCTAGTGGCACTGACCATGATTTTCCTTTGTTTTATAGGATAAAAGTGATACTTAAGATTAAGAATGGTGTCCATTTCATTGCCAATAAGCTTGATGTTGAATACTTCAGTGAACATTGTCATGCGTACAAAGTGTGTGAATTAGATGAGAAAGTTGTAATCAATGCAAATGTTGTGGAAACGTATAGGCCCTTTGACCTGCAGAGCAGTTATAGCACCGATGATGCTTGTCTGTACATTGTACCGTTATTTATGTAAGTGTTTTGTGGTGTGATTTGCAACTGCCATTTGTAACTTTTTTTTGGTGCTTGGTGTATTAAAAATTATAAATGTATTATTTGCTTGTCTGTCTTCCCCGTTTTGTATAAGACGACTTAACACTAGTAGAACAGTGAGATGAGTGTATTTCATGTATGTAAATGTGCACTGCACACTGCTGCACACAGTCCAGATGAACGTTTAGTTTTAGAAAAAGCAGTATTTATTTCACAAAATAACACAAATTAGTGTTACATGGTAACTCCTATAGTGAGTTAAGCTTAGTCAATTCAACACTCAAATGTGTTAAAAATATAACACTTTAGGTGTCAAGATGTTACACTTAAAGTGAAGTTTTAACACTAATCGGTGAGGAATCAGCACTCAAATGTGTTAAAAATTTAACACTGCAGGTGTTAACATGTTACCCTTTGAGTGAAAAGTATAACACTGATCGGTGTGAAAAATACACAAAAGTAGTCAAATGTAACACTGTGGGTGTTAAAGTAGTAACACTGAAATGGAGTTAAACTATCAACACTATGCATAGTGTTGATTTAACTCGGAACCAGTGAGAATTATATAAACTCAGGAAAAGTGTTAAATTTAACACTATGGGAGTTGATTTAACACTGGCCGATTTGCTGTGTAGTCTGCTTAATATTTTGAACAGCTTGACTAAATGTATACTTAGTTTCTAAGAAAAAAAGTCCAGGCGAAATTGTATCTTTGGTTCCACCTTTGTAGATGGGAAAATAATAAGAAAATTCTGAAGGCATGAATTTCAAATAATACGTATTCAATAGTGTACAAGTACTCAATTTTTGCATGTTATCGACCCTTTATAAAGAGCAGAACCCTTAAGATAATTTTTCCTCACTCAAACATTACACTCATTAACATGAGATGCCTCGCTTCTCTGAATTTCAGTTTTGTACTCAAAAGTGTAATTTCACCTACTTTTGACCCCAAGGGTGATTAACCCCTTCTTAAGCTTAAGTGCCATTGATTATCATTTCTTACGTTATATTTTTAAGCAAGGTGGTATGAGAGGATTTCATAGTGTGAATTTCAGTTTTGTACTCAAAAGTGTAATTGAGACCCTTTTTGGTCTCCTTTTGGACCGTTTCTTAAAGGGAGACCCCTGTGCTATTTTTTTCTTAAGATGCATTTTTCTAAGCAGTCATGTATGGAGTTTCAGCAAAACTATTATGAGCCTTGTACGCAACATTGTAAATGAATGCATATTTTAGGAGGCTTTGGTACCCCTCCATCCCTTGGGGCCGGGGCTGACATGCTTAAAAAAAGGGTTTTGTACATCCCCAGAGTAGTGTTTACAAAATGAGCCCATCAAACCTTTTGTACTCAATTGTGTAAATGAACCCAGGCTAGCTCCCCTACTATTATGTTTCCGAGCTCAATAGGTACGAATGCAGGTTGATTGGTACAGTCCTACCACAGCAGATAGTCCATAATATTGCAACAGATAGCAAAAATCTACTTTTTGCTGATAGCATATGTAGATCTTGGTTCCAAGTTAGGTTGGCTCGCCATCTACTGGATTCTTCTTATTGGATCTTGATTTACACGGCAAAAGAGCGGACCGATGTGCGTATACTCCACAACTGAGTGATATCACGGCTCTCGATTCTAGCGCGATCAAAGCAATGGCCACCGTCGTAGCACTTGTTTCCTCTACTCCAACGTGGCACTGTACTCCTCTTAAGTTGCACCAACTATAAATAACAGCTGATGATATTGTTTCGTTCCTGTAACTTATTAATTTTTGCAGTCATGTTGTGATGTGAATTCTCTGTGCTTGTGTGCTTTATTTTATCACAGAATTGTCAACAAAGTGTTCTCTATATTAACACTGTGATAACACTACTGTGTAAAAGACAACGGTTTTGTCCTTGTTTGTTCTGCATCCAGCTTTTTCAATAAAACATTAACTTTCTTATCTCCCCAGTATGCTCTGTATGTGACC
Organism: Fundulus diaphanus; assembly: GCA_037039145.1. Taxonomy (NCBI): domain Eukaryota; kingdom Metazoa; phylum Chordata; class Actinopteri; order Cyprinodontiformes; family Fundulidae; genus Fundulus; species Fundulus diaphanus. The sequence goes on from CM073143.1 coordinate 44,390,861, forward strand.
TAAGCTAAAGTAGCTAAAGTGAGTTTTCAAGAACAAATTTAAGATTTGTTTTTTGTTTGGAAAAATTGATCGTGAAAACATTAGAAATGTCATGGTACATTAGCAAAAAGAACAACTGTAAATATATTTTTAATCTAAGAATATAGTTTATGTATAAAGGAATAATCTAAAGTGCCATTAAAATCACACCAATCAACTAGTACTTAAGTACATTTTTTCAAGTAATTTCTATCAGATAGAAAATACACAAATACACACAAATCTCAGTACTAACTCCAGCATCAATGTGCGCCTAAGGAGTGTGCTGGTATCTGCAACTTTGTTTATTACTATGCCATTGTCAATTGACATTAAAATTGATTGTTCAACAGTTATGAGCATGAATGCTTCTAAGTGCTTATGCTGAAGTGTGCTTCGCAACCTGTTTTTAACAAACTTGAGTGTGGAGAAACGTCTTTCACACACAACCTGGGAAATAGAGAGGGTAAACAAAAACTTGTATGCTAGCTCAATTACATGATAGGCATCTGTGAGCAAGTTATACTGACTAAGAACTAAGTGTACACAAACCACACAATTTTTACAGGAAGCACAAATCCTACTGTATTTGTACTTCAGGTACATCTGTGTCATCTTGATCGCTCTATCCTCCCTTCTCAGTACCAGCCCTTACAGTGTAACCTTCAACAGAGGGTTTTTAAGCCTGGTCCGATGAGCTGCAAGACTGCACAACTCTGCCTGCAAAGTGCTTACTGTTGTTCTTTCATCAAACCTAACAATATATTTGCTTATTTGCTCAACAGAGGTACATGTTAGTCCTTTCTTCTGTATTTCTGGAAATCTGATTTAAGTTTCCTATAAGCTACAAACCTCTTCTCAATCTTTCCTGTCAATGTCCAGGATTATGTTGTGGACATTAATCTCAAATTCAGCATCAGGTGAAGCTACTAGCTCATCCTCTTGAACCTCTCCTGGCATTCTTTTCTTTTTGTGGAGACGTTTCTGTGGGAGTTCTGTTTGGACCACAAGGTCACTGTTATTTTCTTGAAGTTTTTCGTTTGCCCAGTGGACAAAATGATGAGCTGCCCCTTTTACAGCTTCAAAATCTCTGACACACTTCTTCAGACTTTCCTGTGTTCCCTCAACAAGCCTCTGAGCAGACAATATGTCCATAGCTTCAGTTTGTAAATATTTTGAAAGCGGAGATGTGTGATGAAAAACATAAAGAAAAGTTTATGGTCTCAAATATCAGAAGACCTTCAATGAAGCCCTTTGGTCTAACCCTTACTGCTGGTTTTACTGTGTTGTCTCCCAAAAGTGATTCTAAAGTTGGCAGAAGATAAATATAAAGTGCATCTTGGGGATGTCCAAATCCCCCAAAGACCTTGGTTAAAGCCTGGTCCTTGGCCCACCACCTTGTTTCACCTATTTTGGTCAGTCTTCTGTGCTTATTGTCTTCCTTGACCCTTCCAACATTGCATTCTCTTACAAAGTTCTCTCAGGAAAACTGCAATATCATTTAGCAGTGAAAACAGTGGTGCACTTTCAACCAGATTGCTGGTAGAGTCTGACAGTACTAGGTTGAGTACATGTGCGTAACACCAAACATGGATCTGTGTGGGTGCCTGCTCTGACAAAAATGCAGAAAAGCCTTTCCAGTGACCTTGCATGCTTGCTGCTCCATCCGTGGAGTTGCCCACACATTTGGTTATATCCAGGTTGAGCTTGTGAAGTGTCTCCAGTAACATTTCAAACAAGTACTTGTCTGTGGATTTCTCATAGTTAATGACACCAACCAAGCGCTCATGAATGGTATCTGTTACGTATCTTACAATCACAGCAAATTGGTCAGTTGAGGTTATATCCTGCATGGTGTCCATTTGTATCAAAAACATTCCAGCCTTTCTAATCTCGTCTGCTATAGTGGCTTTCATCAACTGGCTAAGACAGTCCACGCCTTTTCTTACAATATGGTTGGACATTAAAGTGACCAATGAACCTCTCCCCTTTGCACTGCTCTCATGATGCTTCTTACTGTATTCAATGCAACTGCTGATGTGTTGCTGAAGACAGAGATCATATTTACTCATGAGTAAAAGCAACTATAAAAAGTTGCCCTGATTCACAGCATTGTCCTCAAGTAAATAGGCAGCTTCTGCTTTGTGTCCTCTGTAACTTAATCCACATTTTCCAATAACTTTGAAAACATCTATTAGCCTATCCATCACCTTGCGCTTCTTTTTAACTTGCCCATTGCGCATAGATATTTGCTTCTTCGCAAACATGAAGCTTGCATCAGCAATGTCTCTATGGGAGAGGCTCTTCTCATGTTCCTGAAACTTATAAATGATATTTTGAGTGCAACGTTTGGGGACAGTTTGCAAAACATTTTTTTGTGTGAAACATATCTTTTGTGTGCAAAACAAGTTTTATTTGTGTGCAACACATTTTTTTTGTGTACAACCTTTTGGCAGGAAACTAACTCCATACATGCAGCATACACTGAAACATAATTGCATTGGAGAACACACAGTCTTCAATTGTGAACAAAGGTTTACCTACCAGTCTCAGAAGTACTTGTTCACTTCCTGACTTCTAATTACACTGTAGGTCTGATTTCAACAGGACTTTGATGCTGGTCGGATGCTACAAAAATCATGCAATAATTAATGGATTAGCTGGTTAGCAGGCATCTAAACAACAAAGCACAACATGAATAATTACTGACACATGCAGGTAACTTGTGCACACAATTTTACCTACCACTTTAAGAAGCACTTGAACCCTCCTTAACATCTGTTTCATCTGTGGTGGTGGCACTAGCAGGTCGGATTTCAATTGGAAATTGATAGCGCTCAGGTGCTACAAAAATCATGCAACTGATAGGTTAGTTGGTTGATTAATTACTTTCATTCAATAAACATTTTTGATTCCCAAAACATGCACTAGTAGTCCCAATCCTGCAAATAAATTATTAGTAGGTTACTTTATAATCTAAATTATACTCTCTTGGCTACCTATGCTTTACAAGATGCTTAACGCTGCACTGCCACTAGTGCATTATGTTGTACAGCAGGGGTCCCGAACCCCCAGACTCCGGTCCAAATCCGGACTCCAAGATAATTTTGTCCAGACCGCAAAGCATTTTTTCATGTACTGTGTAGTAGTGAGATATGTAAATTTTATTCCTGCCAGCTGCCACGTCTGACTTTTGAACAGGTGCACCGGGCATCTATGTGAGTCAAACTTGGTCCACACTTTAAGCCAGCTGGTGCCAGTAATGCTCCTTATTGCATTTAAAAGCCAGACAATGACAAATAAGAAGACATCCTCGGTGCTCTACCACAGGTTGCTAAGTTTCTAGCTTGGAAGTTTACCACAGTACAGTAACCTGAAGAAGATGGCTTTGTCAAAAGTACGTAAAGTGCACTATGAAAATCGCACATTTAAAAATGAATGGACAGACGGATTTGCTTTCACTTTACCTCTGTCCAGTCTAAGGCCAGTCTGCTTTATATGTTCTGAATTGGTCAGAGTTATTAAAAGTGGAAATCTAAAGAGACATTATGAAACCAAACATAAGAACTTCCACTGGAGCTACCCACCTGGGTCTGACGGTAGGGCAAGGAGAATAAATTAACTGAGGAAACAGTATGAGCTAAACGACTGATAACAGTCTCATACAGCACAACAGCGAGCATGTGAATGTCAACTACGAGTACAGTGGATTTTAGGAAAACACAAAAAGCCTTTTACTGATTTAGAAATGATCAAAGAGTGCATGGAAGCTGTGGCAGAAACACGTTTAGATGGTAAAAAAGGACAGCAACTTCATGAAAAGATTAAGCAAATCCTCCTGTCTGCCACAAGCACAACAAGGAGAGCAGAAGTGTTATCCCACGATGTGCAGACACAGCTGGATTGTGCCGTTCATAGTGCTTCATATATTGCTGTAATGCTTACTGCTGGAGAACCCGATATTTAGCCAGACACAGTGCTTAATTTTAAAAAGTTTATTGCGAGAAGTGAACAATGGCAGATGAGGCATATAGGCAGTAATGGGCAGGAGACCAGAGGATGCAGGTGGGGTGACTGACAGAATTAATACTGAATACAGTTAGCAGGCAGAGACAGACTTCAACAGGTATGCAGGCCGATGGCTCACCAGAGCGGGCAGAGCAAGAAGCAGAAACTCACGTGAAACAGGGTAGAAAACCTCCTCACTGAGGGCTGATCATAGGCAGAGAAACTGAGTCCAGCAGGCTGAGCACACAGGAACTGGGAGCGTCACCGCAGCAGTGCATTAGATACAAGACAAGAAAATCTGACAAGTATGAGTTGGCTGAGGTAGGTATAAGTAGACAGGGTAGGTATAAGTAGACAGGAGAACAAGTGAGCAGAATTGACACTAACTGATTTTCGGATTTTGGAGCTGATCAGGAGCTGGATGACTGGTGACTGAAAAGTGGACTGAGCTGATTGGATAGTGACAGATGACTGTTGGCTAAGGGGAGAGGAAAGTAATAATTCCAGAAATGTCCAAACAAAGCAAACAAAAACCCAAATCATGAGAAGATTGTAATGAACTGGAGTGGAGATGAACCCGGTATTCAGCCAAACACTGCAATGCTTTAACTGGTTTTATTGAAGGGCTGGTGAGGAGTGGAAAACAGGCAGGCAAACACAACAGATTCCAACAGATGGTAAGGCGGACATCCAGGCACACTTGACAGGTAACAGGCGGACAGACTGGGCAGAACTGACAGAACAGGTTATCAAAAATGGAATCAAGGTGCTGGGAGCTCTTACCAAAACAGGGAATGCACGCGTGGATAATGGGAGATTAGGTGTGACGAACCGACAGGTAACTGAGGACTGAGTGAGGTTTAAATAAACGGACAAACAGGTGAGCGGAGTGAAACTAATTAACCATAGGCAGGTGGAAGCAATTACGGAGCTGACAGAAACTGGAGAATAAACCTATGACCGAGGATAATAATAAAACTAAACAAAGCACAGAACTAAAATCATAACAAATACAGAGACCAGGGGCCCGTTCTTTGTACGTCGCTAACTCAGTTAGCTGGATTTGATTGTTGACGATTTGGCATGATCTTGGATCGTTTGGTTCTTCGAAAGTCATCCTGGACTTGCTGTCATAGCAACATGTGCGCAAGCTTAAACCTGCTTGCGAGCAGGCTTATTTCGTGTAAACAGGATTAGATCGCAGCTTTTTAAGCGGAGGAGATAGGGAAGTCTGCCGTAGCCATGTCTTGTCCATTTTTACAACAGCAACCTGTTGCGAAAGGTGCAAGAATAATTTCAGAGTTTTTCGAATTAATCGCGTATTGCGCAATAGACAGGATCCCTTAATGCAGCGTGACAGTGTAATTGTAGAAAGATTTTTCTTGGTGGCTGTTATAAACAGACAAACATCATTCAACAGTGGCTTTGAAAAAGAGGAAAAAGTTGTGTTAGAGCCAAAAATAGAAAATATTTAAGTTATTTGTATGATGGTTTGCTTTTTATTTTTATCATATTCAGTAATAAGATTTGTTCAAGCCATTTTATTGTGAAGTTTAGTTTTATATTTAAGGCTTGCTTCCAGTCGAGCCGTATATTGTATTAGAAAAAACTATGGACGGATTATCTAGACACGGAGCAATGCAGTTTTTGACCGTGTAAACTGTGTATGACTTGGAAGAGCAAAAACTTCATTTTTTTATAGAAGAATTTTTAGTTAAAATTCACGTTTTGCACGCGTCATTTACTTCCAGTGTCTAAGGAATGACACCGATATTGGATCTGTTGCTATAACAAGTGACTTTTTAAAAAAGTATAATAATTAAAGGCTACTATTTTGTAGAATATTCTTGTATTTCACTTTTACTTGTCCCCGTGTTCTAGTAGGTCCCGTGGAGGCTCTGACATAAAAGAACAAAGTAAATATGAAATTATTAAAAAGCAAAAATACATACTGTAGAAAGTGATAGAAACATCTAACATGGACACCACTTACGCATTTAATTTGTCTGCTACTTTTTGCCAGCCCTCTTTCCTGGCTTTAGCAGACTTTGAGGTGTTACCTGTCATTTTAATTAATGACTCAAATTCGGCATAACCTTCCATTAAAAGCTCTTCTTCTGCTTGGGAGAAAAACTGTGCGCGGTCTTTGGCCATGCTGAACAGCCAATAGCAGCGTTGCTGATCATTGTTTCTACTATCAATACATTTCCCCTTTTAAACCGACGCATGAACGTGCAGTTATCTCAGATAACTTAATCCAGCCATACTAATCATAAACAACAGGTGTGTTCGAAAGAAACCAGTTAGCCGGATCATGATTAGCCAGATGAAATCATCTTGGATGTCTCATTTGATCTCAGATGTTTTAAGCAACGTACGAAGAATGGGCCCGAGATAACAAACAATAAACATGACTCCAGAACCTAAAACAAACACAAATAAATCCTGAGGCAGGAAAGAGCTAACTTAACCAAATAATAAACGAAAACTAGAACAGAACATTACAGAGCCCCTCCCTCAAGGACGGATTCCAGACGTCCTTTGATCAGGAAAAAAAATAGACTAGACCGGGTGGGTGGAGGGGGTTACAGTACGGAGGGACAGAGTAATTACAAAACAAAACAACCCAGAACCGGGCGAGCGGATGTAAAAAGTCCACAACTGTCCAATCAAAATAAAAACAACCCGACAGGGCGAACCAAAACTAACAACAGTCTCTAGGAAAAAAAACAAGAGTCTGGTGGGCGTCCTGGAGGACGACCCCGGAGGGACAGGCGCTCCGGCGGGCGTCCCGGAGGGCGTCCCCGGAAAGTCTGATGCTCCGGCGGACGTCCCAGAGGGCAGCCCTGGCGAGACAGGTGCTCCAGCGGACGTCCCGGAGGGCGGCCCCAAAGAGTCAGGTGCTCCAGCGGACGTCCCGGAGGGCGACCCCGATGGGTCAGGTTCTCAGGCGGGCGTCCAGGAGGACGGCCCCGACGGGTCAGGTTCTCAGGCGGGCCTCCAGGAGGACGGCCCCCACGGGTCAGGTAATCCGGCGGGTGTCCGCAAGGACGGCCACGGCGTTTCCGGATAATACGGCGGGTGTCTGCAAGGACGGTCGCGGCTTGTCAGGTAATCCGGGAGACGTTGGCTGTTGGCTGAAGCTGAGGCTCATCAGCCGATAGCGACTGGTCCGGCTCGTCGGCCCGCTGCACGAAGCTGGTGGGGGGGTGGCGGGCAGATGACCGACTCCTCTTGAGGGAACGGGACCGTTTCAGCCCGCAGCGACCTCCGCGGCTCCTTGCTAGGAGAGGGGGACCAAGCCGTCTCCGGAAAAAGGTCCGGGCGGATCTGCTGCACCACCTCCGCATCAACCTCAACAAACAAGTCCGGATCTGGGTAGAACCGTCCAGAGGGAGATGGAACAGAGGCTACGGGTGAGTGATCCAAGCGGGCCCGCATGCTGGGCGCAAAGCCAGACTCAAAAAGCATAGCATCTCCTGAGCGGAGATAGTGTGTTGGCGACGGGTTCATGATTCTTTGGTCGGTTCGGAGTGGAGATGAACCCGGTATTCAGCCAAACACTGCAATGCTTTTAACTGGTTTTATTGAAGGGCTGGTGAGGGGTGGAAAACAGGCAGGCAAACACAACAGATTCCAACAGATGGTAAGGCGGACATCCAGGCACACTTGACAGGTAACAAGCGGACAGACTGGGCAGAACAGACAGAACAGGTTATCAAAAACAGAATCAAGGTGCTGGGAGCTCTTACCAGAATAGGGAATGCAAGCGTGGATAATGGCAGATGAGGTGTGACGAAACGACAGGTAACTGAGGACTGAGTGAGATTTAAATAAACAGACAAACAGGTGAGCGGAGTGAAACTAATTAACCATAGGCAGGTGGAAGCAATTACGGAGCTGACAGAAACTGGAGAATAAGCCTATAACCGAGGATAATAATAAAACTAAACAAAGCACAGAACTAAAATCAGAACAAATACAGAGACCAGATAACAAACAATAAACAGGACTCCAGAACCTAAAACAAACACAAATAAACCCTGAGGCAGGAAAGAGCTAACTTAATCAAATAATAAACGAAAACTAGAACAGAACATTACAAAGATCATTGGCAGCTGACTCAACAGAAGTGTCTGAAAATGGCCAACTTTTTTTTTTTTTTTTTTTTCAAATTTGTTTATTTGGTTTTTCTTCAAGTAACAATAACCACAATACAAATGTGTAAAGTAAACACAGAACACTCACATTCACGCACACCACACACATACACGCACAGACATACACACAGCGAAAATAGATGAACAAGAAGTAAATAAATGAAAGGTACAAACAAACAATGGTACAGGTAGGAGGAAGTGTAGGATTTTCTTACACCAGTTTCAGTTCAGATAAAAGAATTCTGTTTAGGTTCGGTTCAAGATACAGGCAGTGAATGTCAGTTCAGAGCTAACAGAAACTGAGGGCCTCCAACAAATTCCAAAAAGGATGACCATATATCTTCAAACACATCATATTTTCCTTTCAGTGAATAAGTGATTTTTTCCATTGGTAAAACTTGTACAGTGTTGTCAAGCCAGCATTTCGCACTCGGACTCAGTATGGATTTCCACCTTTGTGCAATTGTCCGTCTGGCCTGTAGTAGACAGAGGGTGATCAACTTCCTGTTGGTGGAGTTGAGCTTAATGTCCTTAGGGAATAGTCCCAGTATGCACAGTTTAGGACAGAGAGGGAGGTCCGTCTCAGTTATAGCCGAAAGTACTTGAATAACCTCTCTCCAGAAGGTTTGTAGCTTTGTGCACGACCAGAGACAATGGATAAGTGTACCTTTACATGTTTCACACTTCACACACACATCAGGGGTGTTAACATTAAACTTGTGTAGAACCTCAGGTGTTATATATAACCTCATGACCCACTTATATTTCATAAGTTTGAGACTGGCATTACATGTTTGTGTTTGTGATTTCTTGCATACAGTTTGCCATTCAGAGTCAGTTATTTCCTGTTTCAGATCAATACACCATGCAAGTCTCTTTTCCTCAGAGGATTCTTGGGTCCCAAGTAACAGGGTCTTGTAAAACATAGAAATAACCCCTCTTTGCCTCATACACACAGCTATTTTTTCTATTGTGGATAATTTGGGTAAAGAGATATTTTTTTTGTGTCTTTTGAATAAAATCTCTGTATTTGAAAAAATGCTTAGCAGGTAAATCAAACTTTTGCTTAATCTTTTCAAATGACATTAATACTCCATCTTGAAAGAGGTCTGCTATTTTGGCAATACCTTTATCTGCCCACAGTTTAAACCCCTTGTCCATTGTTGCGGGTGGAAAGTTTTCATTTCCCCAAATGGGGGTAAACTGTGACAACTTAGAGATGTCGTTCAAGTATTTATGGACCTCATGCCACACATATATTGTATTTCTTACAAATGGGTTGTCTGTGGATTCCTTCAGCTTCCCTGGTCTTGCAGAGTATAGGTACAGCTGAAGAGATAAATTGGTAGATGTAAATCTCTCTATATCAACCCAAGAAAGGTTTAAATGAGATTTAAACCAGAAAGAGGCTGTCCACAGTTGACATGACCAGTAGTATAATTTGAGGTTAGGGAGTTTCAGACCTCCTCTATCAAAAGGCAGGTAGAGAAGCGTAAGACAAAGTCTTGCTCTGCGGTTGTTCCATATGAAGTCTCTAAAAAGTTTGTTCATGCTCGTGAAAAAGTTTGGAGGTGGTGGAAGTGGTATGCATTGAAATAGGTATAAAAACTTAGGTAGGATTGTCATCTTCAAACTATTGATTCGGCCAACCATAGAAATTGGCATTGTTGACCATCTTTTTATCATATTGGTCACAGAATCTATTACTGGCTTATGATTGCAAGTTACTAAGTCTTCTGGTGTGGGTGTAATTTTGATCCTCAAGTATGTAAAACTGCTAATGTTGGTGAAAGGGGTTTGTATTGGTGGGGAGATTCTTTCAAAGTGGTTAAGAAAGAAGATATTCGACTTTGATTCATTAACTGTATACCCTGAAAATGAGCCAAATGTATTTATTAACTTCAGCAAGTTAGGAATTGAATCACTTAACTGTGTCAGGAACAAGACTATATCGTCAGCAAAAATACCTATTTTGTTCTCAACATCGCCTAGTCTAATGCCTGTTATATTAGTACTTTGTCTGACTGCGATGGCCAGTGGTTCGATTGCTAATGCAAACAAAAGGGGCGAGAGAGGGCACCCTTGCCTCGTTCCTCGCTGCAGTTGAAAGGGTTCCGATATGGCGAGATTAGTTGTGACTGCTGCACTTGGGGATCGGTACAGCATTTTCACAAAGCTGCATAAGTAGTTGCCAAACCCAAATCGCCTCAGAATATCAAACAAATATGCGTGTTCAACCATGTCGAAAGAACTTTTTGCGTTGAGTGAAATTATTGCCGTGTTTGTGCATTCCTGCTTTGCGTAGATGATATTTAATACTCTATGGATGTTATGAAAGGCCTGGCGGTCTTTAATGAAGCCTTTTGATCAGGCATTATTAAAAAGGGAAGTTGTTTTTCCAAGCGTCTTGCAAACACCTTTGCAGTTATTTTGGCATCTGAATTCATTAATGATATTGGACGATATGATGGGCAATTGGTGGGCGGCTTATTTGGTTTTAATATCAGTGATATCGTAGCATTACATAGGGAGGGTGGTATTTGTCCCGCTTCGATTGATTCAACTAACATATCGAACAGAGGTGGAATCAGCCATTTCTTGAAGTGTTTAAAAAAATCTATAGGACGTCCGTCAGGGCCGGGTGATTTACCACTGCTCATATATGTCAGGGTTCTCTGTGTTGTCCTGCTCTAACTCTACTCCTCAGGTGTGCCTAGTTGGCTGAGGGGGCGTGGCCCACATCTGCAGCTCGTTGCAGGCGGCTTCCTCTGGCTTCTTAAGCAGAACGCTGACAGATGGAAGACGCCAGAGCCTTAACCAGTCGTGGTATGACGTGGCCTCTGACCCAACTCCTGGAAACCTGCTTGTGAGTTTTTTCGTCTTTGAACTTTGACTAATTTTGGATCTCCCTGTTTCTGTCATAGTTTTTGGTGCTTGAATGCACTCACCTGTCTTGACGTCTTGTCCGAAGAACCAGACCTACAGAATCCTCTCGCTCAAATTTTGCTCTGGCTCTCCCCTCATACTCCCTGGATGTTACCCAGCGGGGCCTGAGATTCCCCCTCCCGGATTCTGCTGGTTCTTCCCTCACTCTGGTCAATCCATCTGTCACCCACTTCCGAGGAGGTTCGCTCTGGATCCCTCACCAGTTACATCAGCCACCCTCAGCCACTAGCCGCCGAACACAAACAGGGGTAGGATCACAGAGTTCCCTCGGCGCTACTTCTCCCCGGTTAGGTCCGCCCAGCTTTATGGTAAGCAGCGCAGCTTCTAGTAGTTCTCCTGGTTCATCTTCCAGAGTCACTTACTCTTCTTCTCTTTGCAGTCTCTCCAGCCGTGACATTCTGACCCTGCCAAGTTGTCCGTAGTCCCGTCCGTTATATCTGCCTGTTTCCTAAATAAACATCTTAAAACTGTGCTTTGCTTCCCGATCGTATCTGCATGTGGGCTCGTCATCTGAAAACCATGACAGAAGAAGGCTCTGGCCACCAAAGTCCAGCGGATACGTTCGGGCGGCAGCTTGCCGCACAGCAGGAACAGATGCAGTCGCTTGGGTTTGCTGTAAATTCGATACAGGAACAGCTTCAGGGATTAGCCGCTCAGTTTAGCCAGCTAATGGACGCAGTCACTTCCGCGATGACTCCGCCTGTCACTCAAGACCCTAATACCCTGCCTCCCGCCGCTCAGAGTGCTGAGAGTCATGATCAGACCCCACCTCCTGAGAGCGCGTCACCTTGTCCGGAGAAGTTCTCTGGTGACAGCAGGGATTGCGGCGGGTTCTTATTTCAGTGCAAACTCGTGTTTAACCGTTCCCCTCAGACATTTGCCTCAGATCAGGTTAAGATATCGTATGTCTTAAGACTTTTAACGGGTAGAGCTCTCAGATGGGCTGAGGCTCGTTTCCCTGATTGCCAGTCATTCGGGTGTTCCTTTCAGGAATTCGTTACCGAGTTCAAGACGGTTTTTTCAGCTGAGTTAGATTCGGCTCAACAGTCTCGTAATCTCCTTTCTTTGAAACAGCGCGGCCGACGCGTATCTGACTTCTCAGTGGAGTTTCGCACATTTGCCGCTGCAGCAGGTTGGCAACCTAAGCCGTTAAAGGCAGTATTTTTTCAGGCTCTAGATGATGTTTTAAAGGATGAGTTAGCCCGAGTTGAGGAACCTGAGGAGTTTGAGGATTTTGTTGCGTTAGCCATTCGGTTGGATTCCCGGTTACGCAGTTGGAACCGGGCTCGACCGGACCGTATCTTGCGGTCTCCCCCTGTATCAACGTTTACCAATAGGGCACCCCGGCCAGCAGTTACTCCACCCCCAGAACCTATGCAGTTGGGGCAGGTTCACTTAACTAATGAGGAGCGTCAGCAGCTCTACTCGGGCAATTTATGCCTGTATTGTGGTGGCGAGGGTCACTTTTTAAGAGACTGTCCTGTTCGGCCAAAAGACCGAGTCCGCCGTTCGTAATGGGGAGAACGGCGGACAGTAACAACAGTTCCCCAGGTAACCGCTAAGGCGCCGTCTCTCTCTCGCTTTTGTTTGCCAGTCACTTTAATTTTTGACCAGGACAGCTTTGACGTTTCGGCTCTAGTAGACTCTGGTTCTGATTTTAATCTTATTGACCAAGCCATAGTTGATCAGCTCCGTGTGCCCATCGAACCTTTACCCGAACCTCTACAGGTCTCGTCCTTAGATGGACAGAGGTTAACCTTGATCACCCATCGGACTCGACCCCTAGTGGTAATAGTCTCTGGTAACCACCGGGAACCACTCTCATTTTTTGTTTTTCCAGTAAAGCGTTCACCCGTGGTTTTAGGATTAGCTTGGTTAACCGTCCACATCCCGCAGTTAAATTGGGTCGAGTCCCGACTAAAGTCATGGTCCCCAGCTTGTCATTCCCGGTGTTTACAGTCCGCTCGCCCCGTTTCTGTTCCTCCGACCACCTTGTCTGAATCGGAGGACGTTATTGACCTCTCTCGCCTCCCGGAGGAATACCACGACCTACGATTGGTATTTAGCAAGACTCAGGCTTGTTCACTCCCTCCACATCGCCCTTATGATTGCGCCATTGATTTGTTGCCCGGGGCTCCATTACCGGTCAGTCGGCTTTACAACATTTCGAGGTCAGAACGTCAAGCGCTCGAGAAGTATATAGGAGAATCTCTAGCTACGGGGTTGATCCGCCCTTCATCCTCCCCATTAGGCGCCGGTTTCTTTTTTGTCGGCAAGAAAGACGGGTCCCTTCGACCCTGTATCAACTATCGAGGGCTCAACCAGATAACGGTTAAGAATAAATACCCGCTTCCGTTGTTATCTTCAGCTCTTGAACCAGTCCAGAACGCCACAATCTTTACTAAACTCGATCTGCGCAACGCCTATCATCTGGTTTGGGTGAGACAGGGGGACGAGTGGAAGATGGCTTTTAAGACTCCGCTAGGTCACTTCGAGTACCTAGTTATGCCTTTCGGTTTATGCAATGCCCCGGCAGTGTTTCAGGCACTGGTGAATGATGTTCTTCGGGATTTTTTGAACGTTTTTGTTTTCGTCTATCTGGACAACATTCTTATTTATTCTCGTGATTTAGAACAACACAAACAACATGTCCGTCTTGTTCTCCAGCAACTATTAGAGAATCGCTTATTCGTTAAGGCAGAGAAATGCGATTTTCACCAGACCTCTGTCTCATTTCTTGGGTTAGTTTTAGAAGGCGGACAAGTGAGGTCAGACCCAGAGAAGATAAGGGCGGTAATGGAGTGGCCCGTCCCTGAGTTGCGTAAACAGCTCCAACGGTTTTTGGGTTTCGCAAACTTTTATAGGCGCTTTGTTAGGAATTATAGCCAGATAGCCTCCCCATTACATGCCCTTACCTCCACCAAGGTTCCATACATCTGGAGTCCTGAGGCAGAGGAAGCCTTCAATAAACTCAAGTCCCGTTTTTCCCAGACACCCATACTCGTTCACCCCGACCCAGCCAAACAGTTTGTCCTAGAGATAGATGCTTCTAATACCGGTGTGGGTGCGGTTTTGTCCCAACAGTCAGAGGTTGACAATAAGTTACATCCGTGTGCGTTATTCTCCCGTCGTTTGTCCCCTGCTGAGCAGAACTATGATGTAGGCGATCGTGAGCTACTAGCTATTAAACTAGCCTTAGAAGAGTGGCGGCACTGGCTAGAGGGATCCGAGCAGCCCATCATAATCTGGACAGATCATAAGAACCTCTCCTACCTGCAGTCAGCCCGTCGACTCAACTCCAGACAAGCCCGCTGGTCTTTGTTTCTTTCACGATTTAACCTCACTATCACCTACAGACCTGGCTCAAGAAATGTCAAGCCCGATGCGCTGTCTCGCCAATTCGCTCCCTCTGAACAGGAGAAGGAGCCGGAACCTATTCTTCCCCCTACCTGTACTGTTGGAGCCCTGCATTGGGACCTGGAGGACAGGATCAACCAGGCCCAACTATTAGACCCGGACCCAGGTACAGGCCCAGCGGGATTTAAGTACGTTCCCCAGTCTGTTCGCCCTGAGGTTCTACGCTGGTGCCACGATGCTAAGTTCTCCGCCCATCCGGGTATTTATAGAACCCAGTCACAGGTGTCCCGGCGCTTCTGGTGGCCATCATGGACCAAGGATGTGAGAGAATATGTCCTAGCCTGTCCCGTCTGCGCCCAGAATAAGCCCTCTACTCAGCCACCTTCCGGTTTGTTAAATCCTCTCCCCATCCCCAAACGTCCATGGTCCCACATAGCTATTGATTTCGTCACAGGCCTCCCTTTGTCCCAAGGTATGTCAACCATTTTGACAGTAGTGGACCGGTTCTCAAAGTCTTGTCATCTCATCCCCATCCGTAAATTACCCAACGCTCTTCAGACGGCCCAGCTTCTCATAAAGCATGTTTTCAGACTCCACGGCATCCCTGTTGACATCCTCTCTGACCGGGGCCCTCAGTTCATCTCCCAGGTCTGGCGGCACTTTTGCTCTGCTCTGGGTGCCCGTTACACCCTCACCTCCGGATATCATCCTCAAACCAATGGCCAAACTGAACGAATGAACCAACAACTAGAGACCACTCTCCGCTGCCTCACGTCATATTCACCTTCTGACTGGAATAAGTTTTTGCCCTGGGTAGAATATGCCCTTAACTCACACATCACTTCAGCCACTGGACGTTCACCTTTTGAAGTAGCCTTAGGATATCAACCTCCACTCCTACCCACGGATGAACTCAGGATCCCCTTCACCTCCGTTAACGATTACATCGCTCGCTGTCAGGACATCTGGAGGACCACAGTCACAGCACTCACTCGCACCGCAGAGCGGAGCAAGAGGTTCGCCGACCAGCACCGCAGACCAGCTCCCCATTATCGCCCTGGTCAGAAGGTTTGGTTATCCTCCAGAGACGTCTTAACCAACCCATCCGCTAAGAAGCTTGCTCCCCGGTTCACTGGGCCCAATGAGATAGTGACAGTTATTAACCCAACCACCGTCCGTCTACGTTTGCCCCCTCACTCCCGAGTACACCTCACCTTCCATGTTTCCCAGATCAAGCCCGTTTTGGACAGCAACTCTCCCCTCATACTCCCTGGATGTTACCCAGCGGGGCCTGAGATTCCCCCTCCCGGATTCTGCTGGTTCTTCCCTCACTCTGGTCAATCCATCTGTCACCCACTTCCGAGGAGGCTCGCTCTGGATCCCTCACCAGTTACATCAGCCACCCTCAGCCACTAGCCGCCGAACACCAACAGGGGTAGGATCACAGAGTTCCCTCGGCGCTACTTCTCCCCGGTTAGGTCCGCCCAGCTTTATGGTAAGCAGCGCAGCTTCTAGTAGTTGTTGTGCCATGTCAGGACGTGACAGACTGCATTTCCCATGATGCATGGTGGTCAAAATGGCCACCAACTCCCATCATGCAACGCGGCCCAAAATGGCCGGCGCCCTAGCAACCGATAACGTTGCTAGGGTAAAGTTGATAAAACTCGGTTGCACCTCGCAATCGATCTTCTTCCCTGGCGCCTTGCCAACCCGAGAAGACACACACACAGCTGTTTCCGTTGGGGCAATCCCACGCCACGTGCTCGAGTTTCTCGCTGGACCGAGATTTTTTCGAAGCAAAACTATTCCCTGTACAGACAGGAGGTCGACTCAAAAAGGTACCTTTAATTCCCTCTGATCAAATACTGGAAGCCGCCTTATCTCCCAGTGATCGAGAGAGGACGACGCGTTGTTTGGCCCAACAAGCGTCTAGGAGCCCAGAGAGAGAGAGAAAGGAACTCTCTCTCAGTCTGGTCCCCGCTGCAGCCTGCGGACCCTGCGGTCGTCAAGACGCGTTCAGGACGCCGCGTGATCCGGAGCGCTCCGGATCGAAGCCGGGATTTTCATTCGGACCACCTCAAAGTAACGGGGTTCTCCCCTTTTATTTCTTTTCCATCCATAGGATGTTTAGAAGTGCCTGGGCAGACGTTAGAACTTTGTAGGTGCAGGTTAATGCTTTTATTCCACGACGAAGTTGGAATTATTTTGCTGAATATTTTCTTTGTATGTGCATGCATTTTACATTTGATTTTGCTGTGTTGATTGTGGTTTATCTATAACCCCGCCGTGGGTCACTGTTTCAGTTCTTTTCCATCTTCCTCCATGCTTTTCCCCCTTTTCTTTCGCTTCTCCTTATCAGAGAATTTGATCGCTTTGTTTGAATCTTAGTTCGCGGTTTCTCTTTGAACCAGAGCGTAAACCACTCCCTCTCGGAGCGAGGTACCACCTCATCTTAGCGTAAGCGCGGTGATATCATTAAGACCTCCCCTCACGCTTCACGCAAATTTGCAGAGCATACGTCATCATAGTCGCCATCTTGGGAGGGTGTCGGATGACTGGGCTGTAGCTTAGCTGATAGCTTTGTAAGGCATCAAAGCGTCCGGTAGGACTCCCACAGCTGCTCTGTCTGTCAATGCTATGTCAAATGCCGATGTTCTGAATGTGGTTTAAACAACCGTGAGCTGAACTAAGAGTTGCAACCGCTCATTTTAATCCATTTGTTTTTCTTTCCTTTCGTTTTGTTTGTTTTGTTTATTCTTTTATCTCCATATATATTTTGCGTGTTAGTTAGTAGTGAGTAAGATTTCCAAAGTTGTTGAATCAGAGAATTACTGTAACAGGGAATTGCTTTTGGTTCAATAAAACACCACTGCGGAATAGAGTTGGTTTTGTGTCCAGTCTAATTCATAGTTGTATGGTTATTCAGAAATCAGAGCTAACCTCCTTTGGAGTTAACATCTGACATTAATACAGAGACAATATCATTGGATGGTGATAGACAAATAAGGATTTAAACTCTAATTGCAGTTACATTGGGGTTCTCACAGTCTGCCGGATAAACCTCGTCGGTCACAAGTCCGACCAGATCATTTATCCCAGCATAAATGAGTTCATAACAGCAAATTAACAAATGCATTAGTGGTATAAATACTTACAAGCTTATAGCTAACATCACCACCATTTGAACTATATTTTGTTGTAGCGGAATTTTGAGTTGAATGATTTATTATTTAAATTGTAATGCCAAATTATAATTAATAATAATAATAAGCATATTCAACCATCTTCTGGCATAACATTTACTGGCGTGCCCGGGTGGGCTAGTCTACTTATTTGGCGTTCCTTTAGACTAAACTGAATAACCAGCAACTTATGAATTTAATGAACACAATCTACATTCCAGCATTTTGACTGCTCACCTTGCCAAAAGGGCTATTCAGTCATAATTGATTAAGGAAGTACTCCTACTAAATATGTACGTGTTTGTGGTGGTTTGAGGTTGTTAGCCTGAGGTTTGAATATTGATTTCTAAACCTGGAGTTAGTTAGACTGAACTGACTAGAACGTACAGCGCCTCCAGCGTCTGCTACTGATCAGTCACCTTCTGTGTCGTGTTCTGCTCTGAAAAGAGAGACCTTGCCTCCATCTGGTGGACGTTGTGTGTAATTGCATCATAATTGTTTTGATGAGGGAAACGATTCCCCATCGGCTGGACATTGTGTGTAATTACAGCTCAGTCTTCCCAAAAGTGAAGGGCACCCTGCCTCCATCTGGTGGCCAGGATAGGTAGTTGCAGTCACGGTTAAAAAAATTCAGGTGAAAGCACTCGGCTTCCCTGAATGGATATTTGAATGTCAGTTTCTTAAAACTTTCTTTATGGTTACTCCTTTTAATAATTTTTGTCAACTTATTATAATTTATTTTTTTTCCTTTGAATTTTTTTTTTAAACTTTTAATTTTTGTTAAATTATTTTTCTTTCTTTTCCCCCTTCTGCTCATCATAAGTGGTCAAAGTTGATCTGTGATTTTGAAACTAAGGTTGCAATTTAGCGGTTTTTAACTGTCATTCTTTGCCACCTCTGAAGTTCCAAACACTTTGCTATTTTCCACACATGTGTAGAGCACCTGTTCGTAAATAACTTGCATCACAAACAAAGCCACAGCTTTATCACTTAATTACTGGCCGAAAGGTTAGTGGTCCACGTCACTCACAGTTAATATTCTCAAAGTTAAACAAGCATATTAACCGTTCCTAAACATAGGAGTTGTAAGTCGCAGGGTTGATTTTCCCCTGCGCAGCCTAATTAAACGCACGTATTTGACCACACTTCCTGCAGTAAAGTGTCAGTCGTAGTGCGAGTTGCTGTTGACAGTAAAGTGAAGCCACTTAACAGTTGTTGTTAGCAGTTGTTGTTTAGCGCTGAGCTAAACTAAAGTGTATGCGTTGTTGCTTAGTGCTAAGCTAGAATACAGCGTTGTTGTTTGTTGTCTGTTGTTTAGCGCTAAGCTAAACTACAGTGTTATTTGATTGTTGTTGTTGTGTAGTGCTGAGCTACAGTTGTTGTGCTGCTATCCATAGCTGACAAAGAATGGATAGTAAAGGTTCTTCAGTCAAAGGAGCTGAAGGTCCACAATCCTCCATTGGAATGGAGGCTCAGGGTGTCATTAGCTCACTGCTTAAAATGACACCGGAGGACCAAGACCGCTTGAATCAGTTTAACATAGAGGACTGTGAGAGGAAAATTCAGGAATTGGTGGAGGAGGTTCAAAGCAAGCCAAAGGATAGATTGGTAGCAGATGTTTTTGGTGAATTATCTGCGTTATACCACCGAAGGTTAACGCTAGAGACCGATCTGCGTAACAGAGAGGTTGAGATGCGGATCGCAGCTGAGGAAAGAGTTAGGGAGCTAGAACAGAGAAGTGTTCAGGGCAGCTGTCATCTCACAGAGGAGCGAGAGGAGGATCTCATTAGCTTGCAGCCAGAAGGATCTGAGGGAAAACATGGGGATCACACCTGGAGGACATTGGATGAACTGGGCCCTCAGACACCTTCTGAGCGAAGGGTAAGCGAAGGTCAGGACAGATATAGCAGTGTGATACGGAAAGAAATGCCTAAACAACTTACGGTGGCAATCAGGACTGATCCACATGATGCAAATCATGGGAAAACACCTGCTTCCCACCTGACCCCTGACACTGTCTGCTATGATCCTTTCCCCCCACCAGGGCGACGGGAGCACCGTTCCTGGGACACAGGTAAACCCCACTCCTCTGAACTGCGTCCACGGACAAGAGTTCATGACAGGGAGGGTCCCCCGGCGTCCCACGAACGGCCGCCGATGCCAGGTAGGTGGTCAGAACCAGAGCCCCCCTGCTATCGTGGTTACCGCAGGCAGGAGTCGTCAGGAGAGGACTCAGATGGACCAGCCCCGATCCCTGAACAGGGACTGCGGATGCGTCAGCTTGAGTCCCTGGCCCAAGACATAGAGCGTTTTGATCCTAGCAATACAGAATCCACCATTGATGACTATCTCAGAGAGGTAGAGCGCTGTCTGCTAGACTTATATAGCCCCTCGGCTCGAGAAAAATTGAAGCTTATCTGGAAAACCACGTCCAGAAGTGTCCATGTTTTCATAGAAAGCCTCCCTCCAGCTACACGTGACCGTTACTCAGCTCTTTGTCAGGCTTTAAGAGAAGAATATTCTGTGTTCGCAGACCCAGCTTCTGCGACTCTTGGAGCTTTTGCAATTCAGCAAAAGAGAACTGAAGCGCCCAAGGAGTATTACCGCCGTTTACGGGCTGCTTACTTTCAGGGACGAAATGCTCCCGGCTTGGAGGAAGACCACACTTTCAAATCTTTGTTCCTCCATAATCTTCATGAAAGCGTGCGTTATGAGGTTACCATGCATTGTAGAACCAAGAGACTTACCATGCAGGAAATCAGGAAATACGCGCAGGTGGCATGGGAAACACGTGTCCGGCCCAACAAAGGAGCCGACAGTGATAAAAAGGTCCTACAGATTCAGATCGAACCAGAAAAGAGGTTAGGTCTGGAGGGACATGAGATGCCTCCCTCTAAACCTAAAACTAGATTTGGGTTCAAGAAGCAACACGGTTTTGAACCGCAGCAGAAGAAAGCTTCTCATGATAGGAGAGGTCAGCATGACAGCATGGAAGGTGAGAGGTTTCAAAAATGGCACAGGCCGGATCCAGCCCGACACGGTAAGCAAACTGACTGGTCGGGAAAGCCGAAAAGCACACATGACAACAAAGGCTGGAACCTGCGCATGGAAGAGTCAATGAGAAAGGAGATGGAGGAGACTTTTCGCAGGTTGCTAGCCGACACAGTGCGTCAGATCGCGCCGCAGCCGTCCTCGCCACCATCCAATCCTGCCGACCCTCCTGGGAAACCAGGCCCAAAACCCACGTCAGCATGACTAGGCGTGGACCAGGCTCCCCCCTCTAACAGAGTTTATCTGATTAAGTGGGGGAACCAACCAAAAATTCACCAACAACCTTCTAAGATCCCATCAGCAGGTGATCAGAAAACCCCTTTTCTAAGGTTTTTAGGTGAACTAAACCATCGTGAAAACACGCATCGCTTATACTGCTCGACAGTTATAGGAGGATGTGTCACAGCAAATGCTCTTTTAGACACAGGTTCCGAGATCAGTCTAATGTGCTCAGATTTGTTCGATGAGGTGACCAGAGCTATGGTGTCCCTTGGGAAACCGTTACAGGTGGAGACCTGTAACGTGGGCATCACCAGCTACACTCAGGATCAGTCATGCATCACCAAACGGGCGTGGTTAGACATCACTTTCCGTGACATGACCCTTGTTCACCCCATCTACATCTGTACTTTGGACACAGAACCTTTTCTTGTGGGTCAGGATCTGTTGAACAGGTTAGCTCCACTCATTGACTGCCATCATGGTCATCTTTGGGCCCAAGTGGGGACCCCCAAGCCTCTTACTTCTGGAAGTGGACCATCCGTCCCTATCCACCAGGTGACCTGCTCAGAAGAGCCCAAAGAACTCTTAGCACCATTTCTGCCTTCAACAGAGCCGATTTCAGAATCCTCTGACACACCACCGCTTCGCAGCGATCAGAGAACTTCTCTCTGCAGCCACACATCTTTACTTTGCTCACTTAAACACTCTGGAGTTGAACCCTATAACCCCAGAGTGGCCGAAGGTGTGCACCTGGAAAGCACATTCATGCCAGACGTGCTGCTGGCTCTTTGGTCAGAGAAATCTGCGATCAGCAGAGATCTGTACAGCTCTCTGTGCCGTGAAAAGCCCCACCTGGCTGAAACAAAACACAGCCACTATTTGCTCTCAGCAGACTGGCCTCGCCGGCTTCTGAAAGCAACTGGGGTGTGCATACTTTATGCACAGATTGGCACAAGGCAGCTCTCTCATCCTTTCAGCATTGTGGAGAATTTACATCCTCCAGTGTTTGTTGGTGCTGATTTTCTGGTACGGCTAGGTGCACAGCTGGACACTTGCAATCAGGTCCTGTGGGCTCAGGCTCACGTGACCCCAAGTTCCTTCCTGGGCACCCCTGAAGTCATGCGATCAGGGCAAACAATCCCACAGGCTTGCCAGGTGGCTAGCGAAACAAACATGCTAATACCACCACAGACTGCAGGTGTACCTATTAGATTAGCCATCCTGAAAGGACAACAAATACAGAACACACAGGTTTTCTTCCAACCCCTTTCTTATTTCCAGGAATCCAACCTGGTCACCCGGGGCACACCCCTGCTTGAGCTGAACAACCGCTCAGCTTACCTTCTAGTGGAGAATCCAACCCACATGCCGATCCAAGTGGTGGCGAAGAAACCTCTTGGGGTGCTCATCGAAAGCTCTTTCCACGACTTTGAGCTGAGCATTCCCGTCATTGGAGACCTGCCTTTATCCTTGACCGGCAGACAGGACTCTCCGGACACCTTGTTTACTTTTCCTTCCAACATGATCCAAATCAGGCGACATGAAGCTCGGCCTGCTGGATCCATTTGTGGTGCTACGCTTGACGCTGAAGGAAACCTGTTGGGGTATGCGATAGAAACCAACCCAACAGAACCAGCACCAAATCAACCAGAGAACCGGGACTCATCCACTGAGCCCTGCCCTAGTTTCAAAACAGAAATTATGCAGCAGC
The DNA here is from genome assembly GCA_037039145.1 of Fundulus diaphanus. Lineage (NCBI taxonomy): Eukaryota > Metazoa > Chordata > Actinopteri > Cyprinodontiformes > Fundulidae > Fundulus > Fundulus diaphanus. Next base: position 44,413,516 of record CM073143.1, read on the forward strand.
TGGAACAAGCTGATGCACTGACCACTGAAACAGAGAGAACAGCACTTAAAGAGCTACTCCATGAGTTTCAGCCCATTCAGCCCAAAGATTCAAACGAACTTGGGATCACATTGACACTCGTCCATGACTCACCAGTAAGAGGACACAGAAGCTGCAAAGCTAATCTGAAAACTCTCCTACAGGTGGCGTCCCGGCCTTCAACGGCCCAGGACACCCAGGAGTATGTACAAGGCTGCTTAACCTGCTGCCAGTTACAACCCACACGACCGCTAGACCGAGCCCTGCTTCAGCGAAGGGGGGTTACATTTCTGTGGTCACATCTGCAGACTGACTGGATCGGTCCAGTCCCCAAATCGTCAAGAGATAACAAATATCTTTTGACAATAACAGGCAGCTTCACAGAATGGGTCAAATGTTTGCCGGCACCGAACGACACCGCTGTCACCACAGCAGCCCTGCTGCTAAATCACGTTTCCAGCCGGTGGGGCCTTCCCCTGCCCATGTGAGGCAGACACCCTATCTATTTTTAAGACTAATCTTAAAACATTCCTTTTTGACAAAGCTTATAGTTAGAGTGGCTCATGTTACCCTGAGCTACCTCTATAGTTATGCTGCTATAGGCTTAGGCTACTGGAGGACATCAGGGTCTAATTTTCTCACTCTACTGATTTCTACTGTTCTTCATTCTACGGTTCTCCAGTTTTGCATTGTATTACATTGAAATGACTGTCGTCATTTCAGCTTTTAACTTTTTGCTCTCTCTCTTTTTCTTCATAGTAGGTACACCTGGTCTGGCGTTCTGTTAACTTTGACATCATCCAGAGAAGACGGCTCACCCGTTACTACCATCTAATGTAGAACAGATTACTAGATCAATGTGTGCTTCTGTGCTTTTTTGTCTCTCTTGTTGTGTCTCTGCTCTGTCTTCTGTAACCCCAGTCGGTCGAGGCAGATGACCGTTCATACTGAGCCCGGTTCTGCCGGAGGTTTTTTTTCCCCGTTAATGGGTGGTTTTTCTTCCCACTGTCGCTTCATGCTTGCTCAGTATGAGGGATTGCAGCAAAGCCATGTACAATGCAGACGACTCTCCCTGTGGCTCTACGGTTCCCCAGGAGTGAATGCTGCTTGTCAAGACTTTGATGCAATCAACTGGTTTCCTTATATAGGACATTTTGACCAATCTGTATAATCTGACCCAATCTGTATAATATGATTGAACTTGATTTTGTAAAGTGCCTTGAGATGACATGTTTCATGATTTGGCGCTATATAAATAAAATTGAATTGAATTGAATTGAATCGACTCGGACAGAGAAACGCATTTTACGTCAAACATCATGACCGCGCTTTTCGACATGTTGGGCGTGGAAGTTAAATTCCACATCCCCTCACACCCACAGTCATTGGGACAGGTGGAGCGAATGAACCGCACCGTGGTCAGTATGTTAAAGGAACATGCCAGCAGCCATGGCAGGGACTGGGACATAAAGCTTCCCTTGGTCCTAATGCTAATCCGCTCTACCTCACCATGCTCCACAGGGGTGACACTTTGCCAGATGATGACAGGGAGACAAATGACACTTCCCCTGAATCTCATCTACCAGCCCGAAGACGTCAGTGTGACAACCGTCTACACGGCACACCAATGCGTCACTGATTTAAAAGACCATCTCCAAACGACTTTCACGTGGGCTCAAAAGAACCTAGAGGCCAGCGTGCAAAGTCCGGAGTACAAATGGGTTCATGCGAACCAAATTAAACCGTCCACCAAACTCTCCTCACAGGGAACGGAGCCTAACTCCGCCCCCGCCGAAGAGAACAATGCATAGCATTAAATAGGACAAGTGCATGTTCAATCAGGACATTTTAAACGTGCACTAATAAAACAAATGTCCATACATAACTTCACGTCTATAAATTCACACTCAGCAATAACACCATGCATTTCTTTGGAAACGCTCACAGAAGTGGTAAAGAATGACATGATGTATACTCAGGTTGTTAGAGATTTAATGCAGGACCTCACTCGAGAGGTTAGCTCATCCGTAAATAGCCTTGCTGAAGGACGGATTCCTCCGTACTTGGTACCAGTAGATTTGGTTGAAAAGGTTCTCAAATCTGCCTCTAGTGAAACACTGCAACCACCACAAACACACCTGGCTTACAGCCTAGGTAGTGCAATTCCAATATTTGTAAATCCTGACAACTTGGAGATAGGATTTATGCTAAACCTTCCCATCATTGAAAGAGCTAACGCGTATAGGCTTAAATCAGTATTGAATGTCGGTTTTTAGCAAGGTGAGACCCACGTACACCTACAAACCCCCTCGATGCTAGCCTATCATGATGCCGACCCCAAACTTTATTTAGTCCCTAATTTGGATTTGTGTACCAAAACCAAGGACATCCACTGGGTATGTCCAAGCAATCCATTTTCTGTTCCTCACCTCAAGGTGCTGTAGTCCACATTGGAAACATGGTTCTGCATCACCTTGACGTTGACAAATATGACTCAGAGATTGAAATAATAGATGTCTTTAAGAGATACAATTTCAGCATCGATGTCGGCATTGAAAGACAGCTTTTACGTGCAGGCACCCAGCTGATTAAATTCAGTCTCACTCCATCAGAGTTGAGCTCGGTCCCTCTGCTTCGCTTCCCCAGAGCTACAGAGTCGACCGACACTCACATTATGACCATTATTGTGGTTCTCCTTGTATTTGGATGGGCCATCACTACTGCGATGGCATATGCAGCATACAAGCAGATCAAACAGTTACAAACCAGGATTGACACCCTCACCTTCGTCGCCCCCAGGTTCGTAACATCAGCTCCTCAAAGGCCACAAGCTGATTAGACTACGAACCGCTGTCTCTCTCCTTTCCCTTTTCCCTCTCTCCTTTCTTTGGTTCAAAGTTCAAACCTGATGACCAATGAATGTATTGACAATGGTGATTGTGAAGTTTGCATTTTCTTTTTTTTTATTTTACTTATTGTTTGCCTTATTAGCCAATAGACATTACTAGCTATAGCTTAGTCTGCCCAGGCTAGGTCACTGACCCAGGCACAATAAATGCTTTGTTTTTTTCCCTTCCTCTTGGATGATGAACTGAACTGCATGAATCCCGAAGGACTACTAGAAAGACTATTAGGTTGTTCCACTCATGCACAACGGATCTTCGTCACGCCAGAATGGACTTGGTTGTAGCTTTAAAGACTGTGACCAGCATCCCACTCTTCAAAGCTAAAGAGGGGTATGTTGTGTCATGTCAGGACGTGACAGACTGCATTTCCCATGATGCATGGTGGTCAAAATGGCCACCAACTCCCATCATGCAACGCGGCCCAAAATGGCCGGCGCCCTAGCAACCGATAACGTTGCTAGGGTAAAGTTGATAAAACTCGGTTGCACCTCGCAATCGATCTTCTTCCCTGGCGCCTTGCCAACCCGAGAAGACACACACACAGCTGTTTCCGTTGGGGCAATCCCACGCCACGTGCTCGAGTTTCTCGCTGGACCGAGATTTTTTCGAAGCAAAACTATTCCCTGTACAGACAGGAGGTCGACTCAAAAAGGTACCTTTAATTCCCTCTGATCAAATACTGGAAGCCGCCTTATCTCCCAGTGATCGAGAGAGGACGACGCGTTGTTTGGCCCAACAAGCGTCTAGGAGCCCAGAGAGAGAGAGAAAGACGAAGGAACTCTCTCTCAGTCTGGTCCCCGCTGCAGCCTGCGGACCCTGCGGTCGTCAAGACGCGTTCAGGACGCCGCGTGATCCGGAGCGCTCCGGATCGAAGCCGGGATTTTCATTCGGACCACCTCAAAGTAACGGGGTTCTCCCCTTTTATTTCTTTTCCATCCATAGGATGTTTAGAAGTGCCTGGGCAGACGTTAGAACTTTGTAGGTGCAGGTTAATGCTTTTATTCCACGACGAAGTTGGAATTATTTTGCTGAATATTTTCTTTGTATGTGCATGCATTTTACATTTGATTTTGCTGTGTTGATTGTGGTTTATCTATAACCCCGCCGTGGGTCACTGTTTCAGTTCTTTTCCATCTTCCTCCATGCTTTTCCCCCTTTTCTTTCGCTTCTCCTTATCAGAGAATTTGATCGCTTTGTTTGAATCTTAGTTCGCGGTTTCTCTTTGAACCAGAGCGTAAACCACTCCCTCTCGGAGCGAGGTACCACCTCATCTTAGCGTAAGCGCGGTGATATCATTAAGACCTCCCCTCACGCTTCACGCAAATTTGCAGAGCATACGTCATCATAGTCGCCATCTTGGGAGGGTGTCGGATGACTGGGCTGTAGCTTAGCTGATAGCTTTGTAAGGCATCAAAGCGTCCGGTAGGACTCCCACAGCTGCTCTGTCTGTCAATGCTATGTCAAATGCCGATGTTCTGAATGTGGTTTAAACAACCGTGAGCTGAACTAAGAGTTGCAACCGCTCATTTTAATCCATTTGTTTTTCTTTCCTTTCGTTTTGTTTGTTTTGTTTATTCTTTTATCTCCATATATATTTTGCGTGTTAGTTAGTAGTGAGTAAGATTTCCAAAGTTGTTGAATCAGAGAATTACTGTAACAGGGAATTGCTTTTGGTTCAATAAAACACCACTGCGGAATAGAGTTGGTTTTGTGTCCAGTCTAATTCATAGTTGTATGGTTATTCAGAAATCAGAGCTAACCTCCTTTGGAGTTAACATCTGACATTAATACAGAGACAATATCATTGGATGGTGATAGACAAATAAGGATTTAAACTCTAATTGCAGTTACATTGGGGTTCTCACAGTCTGCCGGATAAACCTCGTCGGTCACAAGTCCGACCAGATCATTTATCCCAGCATAAATGAGTTCATAACAGCAAATTAACAAATGCATTAGTGGTATAAAGCTTATAGCTAACATCACCACCATTTGAACTATATTTTGTTGTAGCGGAATTTTGAGTTGAATGATTTATTATTTAAATTATAATGCCAAATTATAATTAATAATAATAATAAGCATATTCAACCATCTTCTGGCATAACATAGTTCTCCTGGTTCACCTTCCAGAGTCACTTACTCTTCTTCTCTTTGCAGTCTCTCCAGCCGTGACGTTCTGACCCTGCCGAGTTGTCCGTAGTCCCGTCCGTTATATCTGCCTGTTTCCTAAATAAACATCTTAAAACTGTGCTTTGCTTCCCGATCGTATCTGCATGTGGGCTCGTCATCTGAAAACCATGACAATATAAACAAGAGTTTCAAATATTTCCTCTTTCGTCATGGGTGAGTCTAGCTTTTGCTTTGCCATATCTTCCAAGAGTGGAATGGGTAGGGCGTCTAAGAACTTATCCTGGTCATTAGGGTATTGAGTTTCTGAAGCATAGAGTTTCATATAATATTTTCTGAACGCATCGTTGATTTCTGAGGGGCTCGTTGTAATCCCACTTTCTGTTTCAATTTCGATGATAGCCTATTTTTCCTGACTCAAGGTTTTAAGGCACCAGGCTAATAGTTTCCCTGATGATTGTTGATGATTATGTGGGCACAGAGGTTAGGGGGTTCGTCTTGAAATTGGCGGGTTGCCGGTTCGATTCCCTGCTCTGACTGTCTCTGACACTTCACCCACATTGCCTGCTGGCGGTGGTCAGAGGGCCCGGTGGCGCCGTTGTATTGCAGCCTCGCCTCTGTCAGCCTGCCCCAGGGCAGCTGTAGCTACTTACATAGCTCACCACCGTCAGGGTGTGAATGGGTGAATGACAAAGACTGTAGTGTAAAGTGCTTTGGAGGTCGTCAAGACTAGTTAAAAGCGCTATACAAGTACAAGCCATTTACCATGATTCTCCCTGTTCGTAATAGTTTTGCTTCAGTCTGGTTATCTTTGATAGCGCTTTGTTAGCTGTTAGGTCATTGTAATTAGCTCTTAGTTCCGTAAGCCTCTGAATATTCTCTGGGGTATTATTGATGGCGCACTCCTTTTCCATGTCTTTAATGTCACGTTCTAGTTCTGTCATAAGGAGATGCATCCGGTTAGACATATGGCTCGTGTAGGATATCATTTGACCTCTAATACAGGCTTTAAATGCTTCCCACCTAATAGAGGCTGATGTTTCGTCTGTATTTGTAGCGAAGAATACATCAATATTATCTTCTACATATTGTAGAAAATTCTGGAGACTTAGCCACCTTGGGCTAAGTCTCCAAAATATCTGTCCTTTCGAGTATGAATTGTAACGGTAATGTAAAAATAGAAGAGCATGGTCTGAAAGTATAATACCTTTATGTCCACAATCACAGACTGAATCCTTCAGCGTTTTGGAGATTAAAAAGTAATCGATGCAGGATTGAGTCGAGTAGGTGTTTGAAATACAAGAAAATTCTTGGGTGGTAGGATTCCTATATCTCCAAATATCGCAAAGATGAAGCTCTGATATAAAGTGCTCGATCGTTTTGCGTGATCGGGTATAAGAAGGGTCCACTCTTGTTGACCTGTCTAAATAGGGGTTAAGTGTGCAGTCAAAATCGCCACCCATTATTATTTCTCTCTGATAAGAAGACACGGTCATAAACATTATTAAAGAATAAGTCATCATCGCTGTTGGGACCATATATATTAGCTAGGATAATTTCTTAATTTAACAGAGAGCCCTTGACTATAACAAATCTGCCCCTTGGGTCTAAGATAATTTTATGTGTTCTAAAAGGAACTGATTTCTGGATTAGAACTGCGACTCCTCTAGCCTGTGATGAGTGACAAGATGCAATAACTTGCCCAGGCCATCTTCTCTTAATGCGTATGATTTCATCCGATAGTAAATGTGTTTCCTGGATATACACGATTTTGGCTTGGATATATTTAATCCTAGCTAGAACTTGCTTGATTTTAACCAATTTCCTCAGACCTCTGACATTCCAAGATACTATATTAAGATATGGAGGGGTCATGTCCCGTACCTAAATGTGTCTGACAGCAATGTTTTTACATCATATACCTGACCGTAAAAGAACCTTGTACCATTCAAAAAGGAGAAGAAAAGAAAAAGTACAAATAGAACACCCGCCCCCCCTCGGTAACGGAGAAGGAGCTCTCCTATTCCTCTGTGCCCCCTAATTGCACAGACCCTTTTCACAATTAACCAGTAAGACTGGAACATTGCTGATCCTTCTAAAGGAGCAGAAAACAAACACCATACAGTGTGAACAATAACCTGTGCTCAACGAAAATCAGTTTGTACCCTCCACAGGTTGTTGCATGTTATGGCACAATGGCCAGTAACCCAAGTTTTATGCTAACTGAATCGATTATAAAATTGAGATAGCACATACCAACATCTTAATCCCTAGTAGTCTCTGTGGGTGGAGGTTGTTCCTTCTCCACTGTTTTGATGTAATCTTGTACCTCGGCAGCAACTCGGCAAGGAATCGAGCCAGGCCACGGCCGCTCTCAGTTACCTCTGGTAATCCGATCAATCTCAGGCTCAGGCGCCGTTGCCGACTCTCCACGGACTCCATTGTCTTGGTGAGTGCTAGCATGTCCCGTTGCGCTTTGGTGACTTTCGCTTCCAGGACGGTTATCCCATCTTCCGCAGCGCTAATGCGGGTTTCTGTGTGTTCGAGTCTTTCAGAGAATGTATTGATCGCTTCCCTGATCCCCTGGTTCGAGCTTACAACTTCTTGGATCTGAGTCATGAAATCTTTTCGAAGAGCATGGATAGCCACTAAGATTTCTTCATTTCTGGTGTTAGCTTCGTCGTTTGCTCCTCGTCCTCGGCACTTTTGTTCCCTTTTCCTCCTTTCTGTTTGGTACTCGGCATATTTTCGATGTGGTTTGGTCTGTAATCTTTTTTTTTATTCAGTCATTTATATTTGGAGGGTTAGTTTTAGGAGATATTTTACGGAGCACAAGATCCACGCGTCCGTTCACTCCGACGTCATCACCGGAAGTCCTCGCCAACTTTTTATATGTCAGATTTTATCACGAAGAGAGTAAAGGTTTTTTGGAAGACGTTTTGGGGATCATGACTCTAAAAACACATACCAGAAGAGAGAATATTTACTTAGCAATAAAATAAATGTTAATTGAAAGAGTGATCAATGTGAAAAAAATGTTATTCTATTACCACTAATGGGCTACTGTCAATAATAGGACAAGAAAAAGAAGCAGTTCCTGACAGGACAGCCCTGACTTATCACTGTATTATCCACGTCTGCTCTATGCTCATCACTCTCAGAGGAATATGGAGAGGTAATGAATACAGTTATCAGACTTGTCAACCATCTCCATGCTCCTTCATCTCATCAGCACTGCTTCCTTTGTGAATTTTTAACAGAAGTAAATGCAGAGGCCAATGACTTACTCTTGCAATGCAATGTTAGATGGCTAAGCAAAGGGCAAGTGCTTGCACGCTTTTGGGGGCTACGGCAAAAATTAACCCGTTTTTGTCACAACAACAAAATCAAAAGACCAGTGTGTTCTTGCAGTTTCTGGAGAATAAGAAGAACATGGATAAAATAGCTTTTCTGGTTCACAGCACGTCTCAATGACTTACATTTGAGATTACAAGGTAAGAACAATTGTGTGTGTGACTTGATAGCAGCTGCCCAGTCTTTTCAGAGAAAACTTTACATTCTAAAACAGGATCTTCAGAAGGACTTGACACATTTTCTCTCAGTAAAAGAAATTGGGGGTGCAGCAAACATTACCTCGCATGCTGCATTTGTACAAAAACTGATAGAAAACTTTAAGGATTGCTTTGATGGGAGATCAGCTCCACCTTTTCATCAAGAATCCCAATTCAATTTGACGGAGAACAGATTTTTATTTTTTAGGCATCCTTAGCCTTCCATATTGAATATTCCCCAATATAGCTTTCCAAAAAAGTAAAAAAAACTAAAAAACAAAACAAACCTTTATAGTACTGCCCAACAAAGGCCTTGTAATGGCTTAGATAACATGTTGTTATGCCATAATATGCCATGATGAATAATTGATCTCGGATTGGATTCTGAACAGTGGAAGAGTTTAACAAAGGAATTCCACTCTGGCCGCAACATGAGACCCTCAAGGCTTGGACGGCCCCTTTTTCCCAGCAGGAGGTCAGCTGTGACCCCTGCTTGCTATAAAACCTTTCTTCCACAGACACAGAGCTCTCTTCTTCTGCTACTCTCTCCTCCTGACTCCAAGCTGCTGAGACACACACCTCCAAACCCTCTGAGGACCAGCACTCAAGGAGAGGGGGGAGCCATGTGACTGAAGGCTTCCAGGAACCATCCATGGGGCCTGGAAGAGGCCGCGAGCTGAGTGAGAATGAGCCTTTCTGAAACTCAGTTCCTCCCTGGCATAGGAAGAAACTGCCAGCCGATTCAAAGATAAGTCTCTCACTTCTGCTTAAAACAGATGCCGAAGTTAAGGAATCCGTCTATGCCATCTTTGTTTTGCTTTCTCAGCGTACTACAGACGGAGCTGGTTCCAGGCAACGCAGAGCTGAAAAGCCGGCACAGAAGCCACCTCCCATGCCGAGGAAAACCCCTGCTCGAATCGGACTGCGTCCCAGTCAAAAATCGGGGCCTCCAAGCTATCCAGACCACGCCGTTAGCCACATGCTGCTGCAAGGCTAACGCTAGCCTGCCAAGATGAAACCAACAACTTCCTCCTTCAACGCCCCTTCCGTGAATGGCCAAACTGAACAGAACTGACACGAGAAAAGGACAGGTTTGGGCAGCAAGATGAGGGTGAAGTTAAAAGGTTTATTGGGAAATGCTTTGTAAACCATCATGTTTAGAACAAAAGGGCTAACCGGTAGCTCGCGCTAGCCAAACTGCTATTAGCCTTGCTAACATCCGGTTTCGGACATTTCAAAAGGAGTTCGTTTTAAAGCATAAAGCGTAACTGTTCTGCTCTGCCATCCTCCGATGGTGTTATCTGCCTTATTCCCGCATCAATATGGTATAGTAATGCCGGTTTTCAAGGCAATTTTGGCAACTTTATGTTGTAACCTCTTAGCCACCGAGTTGCTGCAGCGACCCTATGCGCCTGGAGGGAGAATCGCATTAACAAACTTGGTCGTAAGGGTTTAAATGATTTTACAGGACAAACCGGTCCTCAGAATATTATTTCAACAAATAATGTTTTGTTTAACTTGGCCTTTGCATTGAGAATGGATTGAAATACATGGCAAATGTTTTAACTCCATTCCATGTTTTTGTTAATCAGATCTGCAGTGAACCAGGATTCACTGAAGTATTCTGATTATGACCAACCACTTTTGTTTTGTCTTTTGTTTGTTTTTGCTTGTAAATAGTTCCTTAGCTTCTTTTTATCTTAATTTTGCTTAGTAGTTTAGTTAAGTTTGACTAGCCTAGTAGAGAGGATTTATTAATCGATATATTGTGCTAATTCAGGTAAACAGCATTACATAGTGATGTTCTCTGGATGTTGATTTTATTTCTGTTATTAAATTCTTGGACTTGAAAAGAAGTTGTCACTCCTTTTATTCTATGTGTGTGCAGGTTTTGCTGTTAAAAGATCGCTAGTGCTCGAATTCATCCCTTTCAACCATTGATTTGATATCAGCTTAAGAGCTGATCATCACCAGACAATACTTAACAGAGAGTTATTTATGAAACATTAAATAACTTTAAACAGTGTATAATTGCACAACAATGTAAATTGAACCGTAACAGGTTCCGGTTCAATTTGCATGCTATCTAAGCCATTACAAGGCCTTTGTTGGGCAGTAATTTGCATGTTATCTAAGCCATTACAAGGCCTTTGTTGGGCAGTACTATAAAGCTTGCAACTCCACACTACTCCAGACATTTTGAATTGAGAAAGCTTTCTGGATAGGAAGCGAAACGTCTTCAAACTTCAGAAAAAAGTCCAGTTGTTTTGTTTTTTAACTTTTTTGGAATGACCATGACCTGGATGACTGAGAACCTTCAATAACATTGGCATCCTTAGCCTTCCATATTGAGTATTTCCTAACTTTTTTTTTCACTCTCCATGAATCGATAAGGAAAGGCAGAGGTTGGGTTTGTTTGTTGTGCTGTAATCCTTTTGCCAGTTCATCATGAAACATGCTGGAGAGAGAGCACTTGGCCAGAAAAACTACGTTCTCTACATGGTTGGGACACTTTGAGGTGAACAGATTTCTCCATTCATCACTATGCCTCCTCTGAATGACGGCTTCTTAGGAATATATGGCTAGTTTTGGAGCATGTTTTATCAAGATTGGAAAAAGGTGTTAAGGGGAACCTATGCTGTGGTGCTCTTTTCACTACCCTTGTGTTAAATTTAAATGTACCTATTCAAGTGAACCCCTAGTTTACACAAGGTAGGGGAGAATTTAAATATGCTGACTGCAGGAAGGCAGAAGTCTGATTGTCAAAGAAACATCACGTCTGCTCTATGCTCATCACTCTCAGAGGAATATGGAGAGGTAATGAATACAGTTATTAGACTTGTCAACCATCTCCATGCTTCTTCATCTCATCAGCACTGCCTCCTTTGTGAATTTTTAACAGAAGTGAATGCAGAGGCCAATGACTTACTCTTGCACTGCAATGTTAGATGGCTAAGCAAAGGGCAAGTGCTGGCACGCTTTTGGGGGCTACGGCATGAAATCAAATCGTTTTTGACAAAGTCAAAAGACCAGTGTGTTCTTGCAGTTTCTGGAGAATAAGAAGAACATGGATAAAATAGCTTTTCTGGTTCACAGCACGTCTCAATGACTTACATTTGAGATTACAAGGTAAGAACAATTGTGTGTGTGACTTGATAGCAGCTGCCCAGTCTTTTCAGAGAAAACTTTACATTCTAAAACAGGATCTTCAGAAGGACTTGACACATTTTCCCTCAGTAAAAGAAATTGGGGGTGCAGCAAACATTACCTTGCATGCTGCATTTGTACAAAAACTGATAGAAAACTTTAAGGATTGCTTTGATGGAAGATCAGCTTCACCTTTTCATCAAGAATTCCAATTCAATTTGACGGAGAACAAATTATTATTTTTTAGGCATCCTTAGCCTTCCATATTGAATATTCCCCAACTTTTTTTTTTCATTCTCCATGAAGCGATAAGGAAAGGCTGAGGTTGGGTTTGTTTGTTATCTTACACAAGGTAGGGGAGAATTCAAATATGTTGACTGCAGGAAGGCAGAAGTCTGATTGTCAAAGAAACAACTATTGAGGTAAGAGCCTTTATATCAACATTTTAATGTAATTGATCTTAAAATCTATCAACTGTGTTTTAACCTCAGATAAATCACAATATGGTCAAGGTCAATTGATTTTAATCAGTCAAATCAAAATGTACAACTTGTCTAGAACAAACACACAAAGCACAATACCACACATTCAGTTTTATATTTCCTAATTTTGATGATTATGGCTTACGGTTGTAGAAAATCCAAAATTCAGATTATTAGAAAATGTTACTCACACCTCATTAGCTATGTTTACACGCTCAAAATTTCACAATCAAATTAAATGGTAAAATTGGTAGATGGCTTGTATAGCGCTTTAACTAGTCAGATGACCCCAAAGTGCTCTACACTACAATGAGTCATTTACCCATTCACAGACACATTCACACTCTGACAGTGGCGAGCTATGTTAGTTGCCACAGCTCCCCTAGGTCAGACTGACAGAGGTGAGGCTGCCATACATGACATTGCCAGCTGACCACCCGCATTGCCAGCTGACCACGCCCGCCGACAAGGGGGGACAAACGGGTCAGTTGTCCCGGGCCCAGGACAGAGGGGGGGACCAAAACTGACACTCTGACTATTTTAATGGTCATTCAGAGTGTCAGTCAGCGCGTGCTTCACCAATGTCTCCGCATCTGTGTCACGGCACTTTGCTGCTCCCCCTCCCCTCTAGCAGATAGTCATACGTTGCATAGATATAGGCCCTCGCTTTATTCATTCTCTGCGCTGCACATATTTATATATATTTATTCACCTTACTTTTATATTTTATGTGTTTCTTGTGTTTTTATATGTGAAGTGTGAATGTTTATTACTACTACTGCACAAAAATTGCCCATATTGGGACAAATAAAAGTTACTACTACTACTACTCTCGTACATGGCTCAGCGGCGCCAGCCAATCAACACGCAGGCTCAGCCTGGCCCGCCCACTCAGCTCTATCTCCACTCAACACACAAACAACCGCGCTGCTGCTGCTCAGACTCGGAGAGAGAGACCGCTGGAGCTGAAAAACATGAAGAGCGAAAGTAGCGCCGTTTGGCTATATTTTAGTACCGTAAATGAAATCAAGCTGTATGTTTTGTAAAAAGCCGGTTAAATTCAGTAAAAATACAACAAATTTATCTAAGCACGTGAAAAACCATGAGCAAGAAAACGTTGAGCGACAGAAAGGGAGACAGGAGACGAAACTTCTCTCATTGCCCCGACAGACCCAGACCCACAGACTGACGTCACTGACTAAGGCGTTTCAGTCCTCCAGAGAACATCCACGTAGATAAGAGTGGTCATCTTCAACGGCAGTTCATGTTAACTTTCAAAGTAGATATCTATCATATTTTACTGGAGCCCACACAGAAAATGTAATTAAGACCTTGAAAGAACCCAGTACATATATCCTATTAAAAAGTTTTATTTAAGATAAGGTAACATTAGCTAATCCTTTATTTATCCCATGACGGGGAAAATTATAGGATTAAAGCAACAGGCAAGTGCACACAACACAGACAATATTACATAAGAATTGAAAGATATAAGAGGTGGATTAGGAAAAAACACTGAACATTATTATTATTATTATTATTTAATTGTAATAATAAAATAAAACTCCCAAAACCCAAAAGGTAAACAGTTTCATGATACATCAAGCTTAGGGACTGGCTAATATACAGCAGGTCAAAAAAGGCCATATTTTGGCTGCAGTGCTTGCTGTTCTCTTATGAAGAAAAGATCAACCAGTGCACTAAATTCAATAGATGGGTTGAAAATATCCAGTATAAAATACAGAGATTTCCAGGGCATGAAGTATACAGTTAAGTTGACTTTTTTTTGGTGTGCGTGTGTGCGTGCGTGCGTGCGTGCGTGCGTGCGTGGTAGCGGCAGGTGTAGAGGGGGGGCCAAAAAGACTGCGTTGTCCCGGGCCCTAGCAAAGCTGTCAGCTGGCCTGCAGCTGACCACCACCAGTTGGCAATGCGGGTGAAGTGTCTCGCCCAAGGACACAACGATTGAGACAGTCGGAGTGGGGAAATGAACCGGAAACCCGCCAATTGTAGGACAAACTCCCTAGCTCCTGCACCACTGTCGCCTCCTATTAGTGAATGCGTTCGCAATCATCTCATACATCACCTAGTACATTCATCTCAGAATGAATGTACTAGGCCATATAATACTCCTGATGCCTGTCATTTTACTGCTATTTAAAACTACTAGGATTTACAGGTGCATACCTGGCATAGTGTGTATTATCATTACTTGGATTGGCATCAGAATAAAATACCCTCTGTAAAAATCTCTGAGTCAGGTAAATGAAAGACGTCTTTGCCGGTATTTCAGCTACTTAATTGTACATGGTCTGGGAGAAAAGTTACAGTAGCTATGTTTACATGCACAAAATTTTACGATCAGATTAAAATGTATTTGGATGAAATAATTGGATTGTACCGTTTATATGGGCACACATTCAATTAATCCGATCATGATGATGCTTATATGCACCTGGCTTTATTCAGAATAGAACCACTATGACATGCACAGTTATCAGATTCCCCTTAAAAAAACACAGAAGAAGATGTACTTCCGTCTTTGCTAAACAACACAAAATAGTAAGCAAAGCAGTATCATACGAGTTTGTTTGTCTTCCGAGCGCCCAGGTTGAAACGTTACTGAGTGAGTTATTGTCAAGAACCAGAGACGGATGGACCCAGTATTCAGCCAGAGACGAAAAGTGCAAACAAAAACGCTTTAATAAAGCTCAAAAATAAGCCAGACAGGGATAAGCAGGCTCAGTGGTCAAAAAACAGTCCAAGGTCGATACACAAAAATGGCAGTCCAAAACCGGCAGAAATCCAGACAGGGATAAGGCAAACTCAGAATCAAAAGCAATCCAAAAACAGATACTTGTCAGGTAATACAAACAAATATCCGGCAGGAAAAACAGGAACAGGATCAGGCTGGCTCAGAATCAAAGGCAATCGGGTCAAAATCAACAGGGCTATCAGAATACAGAATGCTGGCTAAGACTCACCAAAGGCTTGAAAAACAATGATCTGGCAGAGTGCAGGAGACAGAGGCAGATATAAGTAGGAGAGTGAGCAGGTGAACAGAGTGAAACTAATTACCAGAATGGGTGGAGCTGATCAGGGGGGACAAAATGGCTGGAAGTAAACTGAAGCTGATTGGATGGTGACTGGTGAAGGGGAGTGACAGGAAGACAAAAGAATGCTGGCATGTGAACTGAATAAAGGCTGGTGACAGAACTGATCAGAGCAGGCCAGAAGAAACTGATAATATAAAACAAAGTACAAAATCAAATCACATTAAAACTCAAACTATTCCATTAACCAAAACTAATACATAACCTAAACCTAATACAGAATTGATTACATGAAGAGAATAACTAAACCAAAACAGAAATTAAACTAGACTAATCCAGAACCAAAGTCAACATAAAGACCAAACAGAACATAAGCAAATAATAAAAACCAGAGCTAATACTAAGACAGGAGAGTGAACTAATTAAAAAGACCAACATAAACCATAACAGAAACCCAAATCATGCCAGTTATTGCAACAATTTTGAGCTCTTTTATTTGTTCAAACAGAAATGTTGTATCGGGAGCCCTGACAGTTTTCCTTCTCGACATATTTCCGCCACTCAACAATGTGGAAATATGTCACGTTTACGTTGGGCACACATTCACACTTAGGTCAGTTTGCCACATTCGGAATAACCTGACCAGTGTTTATATGCACGTGGATCGGATATAAATAGGCATAAACCACCCCTATCATTCAAAACATAATTTAATTCCAATTGAGCTCAATACGATCATAATATTCCAATTGGCTTGTTTACTTGACACATTTTTATTCCGATCAGCCCTTTCTGATTACTTTTGTGCATGTAAACGTAGCTATTGATGCATTAAATCATGCAAAAGGAGCCTGGACTTAGATTAACTACTATGGTAATAAGATTAAATTAGCTTTAAACCATAACAATACTCCTTGTGCTTTTTATATTATTATTTTAGTAAAGGATGCTTTTGACATATCTTCGTGGCCAGTTGTGTTCACCCCATGCTTCCAGTCAAGTTGAAAAGTGGAATGTGTTTCACAGCTCAGGTCCAATTTCACAAAGCTGGGTCAGTGGAAATCCAGAGCAGGTTCTCGGGTAAATTGCTCCATACCCCGGCTTTTCAGTTTCAGAAGGCCAGGAAGTCATTTCCCTGACAACAGAAAATAAATTATGACAACAGATTACGTCCCGTCCTAACCCTAATGGGGGCAAGTTGGTGACATTACTACAGGAGCATGCAACCTTTTTCCTGTTTGAGGGTCTTTTATTTCTATTGCTTTTGACATCCACTCTTGGGATGTTTGACCGTTTGCTGATTTTACAAAAATGGGCATTTTAGATGTTTTTACTCCAAGATTATCTTTTATACATGTTTTGCAGGCTCCTGAATCGCATGAAAGAGTAACTGGCTGTCCATTAATTGTAAGTACTATGTATGGTTTACACATCAACTGTTTTTAATGGCTCTGATCCCCATTTGATGCCTTTATTGTCAGACATCAAAGAAGGGACAGGAGGAGTCAGGAGTTCACAACATGGGTGTTAAGAAACAAAAGAAAGGACAAGGGGGGTTTTACAACATGGGGTTGGCATACAAAGAGGTGTAGGATTAACATATACAGCAAGAGATTCCTTGTCTAGGAGAAACATCTGTTCTTCCTGTGTGAAGTTAAAACAGTAGAACATTCCTTAATAAAAAGAAAATGATTACGTTCACATTTCTTTAACAACGAACAGAATCGGTGACAAAGGGCAAACTTGGCGGAGTCCAACTCTCACCGGAAACGAGTCCGACTTACTGCCGGCAATGCGGACCAGACTCTGACACCGGTCATACAGAGACCTGACAGCCCTTATTAAAGGGCCCGGTACTCCATACTCCCGGAGTACCCCCCACAGGATCCCTTGAGGGACACGGTCGAATGCCTTCTCCAGATCCACAAAGCACATGTAGACTGGTTGGGCAAACTCCCATGCACCCTCCAGGATCCTGCTGAGGGCGTAGAGCTGATCCAGTGTTCCACGGCCAGGACGAAATCCACATTGCTCTTCCTGAATCCGAGATTCGACTATCCGACGGACCCTCTTTTCCAGAACCCCGGAACAGACCTTACCAGGGAGGCTTAAGAGTTTGATTCCTCTATAATTGGAACACACCCTCCGGTCCCCCTTTTTAAATAGGGGAACCACCACCCCAGTCTGCCAATCCAGGGGAACTGCCCCCGATGTCCACGCAATGCTGCAGAGACACGTTAACCAACACAGCCCCACAACATCCAGAGCCTTAAGGTACTCAGGGCGAATCTCATCCACCCCCGGGGCCTTGCCACCGAGGAGCTTTTTAACAACCTCGGCAACCTCAGCACCAGAGATGGGAGAACCCAACCCAATTATACACTGTTTAAAGTTATTTAATGTTTATTAAATAACCCTCTGTCTGTTAAGTATTGTCTGGTGATGATCAGCTCTTAAGCTAATATCAAGACAATGGTTGAAAGCACTAGCGATCTTTTAACAGCAAAACCTGCACACACGTAGAATAAAGGAGTGACAACTTCTTTTGAAGTCCAAGAATTTAATAATAGAAATAAAATTAACATCCAGAGAACATCACTATGTAATGCTGTTTATCTGAATTAACACAATATTTCGATTAACAAATCCTCTCTACTAGGCTAGTGAAACGTAACTAAACTACTAAGCAAAATGAAGAAAAAAAAGAAGCTAAGCTAAGGAACTATTTACATGCAAAAACAAACAAAAGACAAAACAAAAGTGGTTGGTCATAATCAGAATAATTCAGTGAATCCTTGTTCACTGCAGATCTGATTAAAAACACATTTGACATGTGTTTCAACTAGGGATGTCCGATAATATCCGCCGGCCGATATTATCGGCCGATATTAGCATAATTGTATAATATCTGTCCATATCCTTATCGGGTTTCCCCCGATAATTAAAAGCCGATAATATAATGCCTAGATTTTGCGAAATATGCTGAAGCGAGTCCTTTTGCCAACGCGCGATGCTCCCTGATGACGTCATCAAACCGCACCAGATAGCAACCTGTGGAGCAGCAGCGAAGCTAACTAATGTAAAATGTCTGCGGTGTGGAACTATTTTAAAGTTTCAAATGATGACTTCAAGTTTGCGATTTGCAATGAATGTGAGGTCCTTGTCATGCGTGGGGGAACCAAGACTTCGTCCTTCAACACTTCGAATTTAATCTCTCACTTAAAGAAACACCACCCGGAGAAACACACAGCATTTCTTCAGCAACGTAAACCCAAGCAACCTGGAAACGACTCGCGCCAAAAAACAACACAACTGTCTCTGAAAGACTCAATCGAGAAGAGACAGAAATACAACAAGGAACACCCGAGAGCGAAAATGATTTGTAGGAAAATAATTGAGTGCATTGCGTTAGACAATCAGCCGTTTTTCATGGTGCAGGATGCTGGATTCAAGAAACTTATGGAATTCCTCGAGCCACGTTTTGACATGCCAAGTCGCAGGTATTTCTCAGAAGTTTGCCTCCCCGAGCTGTATGCCGATGTTCATAGACACGTCCAGAAGCTACTGTCTGATGCTGTTGCTATTAGTTTCACAACGGACATTTGGTCCTCAAGTGTTAACCAAGTTAGCATGCTGAGCTTGACAGCGCAATGGCTAGATCCTAATTTTGAGCTAAATAAGGCTGTGCTTTATTCCCAGGAGTGCCGTGGGTCTCATACAGCACAAGCTATTACATGCGCATTTGAAAAGATGTTTGAAAGCTGGAAAATCTCCAAGGAGAAGGTTCATGTTGTCGTTAGGGACAATGCACGTAACATGGCTAAAGCTACGTCGGAGTTTGGTGTGCCTAGTTTGCCTTGCATGGCACACACTTTGCAGTTGGTAGTGAATGGAGGTGCCTTGTCTCAACGCAACATAGCAGACGCACTTGCTGTGGGGAGGCAACTGGTTGGACACTTCAAACACTCACCACTTGCATGCAGTCGTTTTGAGAACATACAAAAAGAACTAAGCATGCCGGTGAAAAGGCTGCAACAGGACGTGGCTACCAGGTGGAATTCCACATTTTACATGATGCAAAGCCTGATAGAGCAAAAAAGGGCCTTAAGTGCATATGCTGCTGATTATGAGCTCCCAGCAACATTGACTGCAACTCAGTGGGGAATTTTAGAAAAGATGACCTCTCTACTGGAACCCTTTGAACAGCTTACCAAAAACATCAGCTTTCCAAAGGCAACTGCTGCAGATGTCATTCCCGCTGTGATGTCCCTCAAACGGCTGCTTGCCAAGGTTGATGAAACAGACAAAGGAGTGCAAACAGCCAAGCGCACTCTACTAGAAGACGTTTGCAATCGCTTTAATGGTGTACAAGATGAACCACTGTATGTCATTGCAACAATGGTTGATGCTCGATACAAAGACCGTTATTTTGACTCTTGGAAGAAAGTGGATGCCCGGACTATGCTGCAGTGTGTTGTGGATGAAATGGTTGGTGGGGGAACTGATCAACAGGAAGAGGCTGCTGGTGCAGATGACCCAAGCCAGGAGGATGTGAACCCACCATCAAAGAAGGCCCGAAATGAGAGTCTGCAGGGCATGTACCAAGAAATCCTCGCAGAGAATGATGTTGTACAGCAAGCTGCAACAGGTGTAACTGCTTCACAGGTGAGTTAAAAATTTATAAATAATGAAGTAAAAAGGGAAAAAAAATGATCATTTATTCACTTCTAATAAATGTAAAGTGAATATTTGGGTGTGCTTCGAAGGTTAACAGAATTCTGTTTTTTGCTTTTATTTTTTGTCAGGTGCAGACATATTTGGCAGAGATCACCATCCTCAAGACAGCATGCCCCTTGATGTACTGGAATTCCAACCGAACCCGCTTCCCTGCTCTGGCCCGTGTTGCACGCAAGTACCTAACTGCGCCCTGCACAAGTGTAGACAGCGAGCAGCTGTTTAGTGCTGTTTCTCATGTCATTGATGAGAAGAGAAATCGTATACATTGTAACAATGCTGAGATGCTAATTTTCATCCAGAAAAATCTTCCTCTCCTACATTAGTACAACGGTATAATGTAAAGGCAAAGAGCCCAAAGAAGGACTGTCTCAATCCTCATTTGTTGCGCTTCACAGGAAGGACTGTTTGTTTACAAACGTTTTTTTCTAGAAAAAAGAACGTTTCAAATTAAGCTGTTTTTTATTTTTGGTGCCTTTTTAATGTGCCTGTTCTTTTCTTTTTTTTTTTTTTTTTTCTTTTTTTTAATACAAGGCAGAATGAGCCCAAGTTACATTTTAGTACAATAGCCCAAGTAATGGGCTAAGGACTCTGACATTGCACTTTTGTTCTATTTGCTTTTTACCTCTTTTTCAAAAAGTGCTTATTACCTTTATGTAGAGGTTTTGATATAGTCAGCGATCCTACACTGCACTTCATTTTTGTTTACATTTAATTCTGTGCAATACAGCTGTACTGGAGAGGTACAATGTTTTCCTATTTGTGAAGAAAGGAAATGTATCTGTTGTTTGAATATTCATTGTCAGGTTAAGCTTAGGAACAGAATATTCCAAAATGTTTGACACAGTGTTTAAAATAAATGTCAAATTTTGCATTTTCCTAAAGTTGAAATGCTGTTCTTAACCTCTACAATGACAAATATTTGTCTTTCATAGGAAGGACTGTTTACATAAGTTTTTTTCAACAAAAAAGAACATTTCAAATTAAGCTGTTTTTATTTTTGGTGCCTTTTTAATATGCATGTTCTTTTTTTCATACAAGGCAGAATGAGCCCAAGTTACACTTTAAAATAGCCCAAGTAATGGGCTAAGGACTCTGACTTTGCACTTTTATGTTCCATTTGCTTTTTACTTCTTTTTTTGAAGTGTTTTGTACCTTTATGTAGAGGTTTTGATATAGTCTGCGATCCTAAAGTGCATTTCATTTGTGTTTTACATTCAATTCTGTGCAATACAGCTGTACTGGAGAGGTACTTTTTTCCCTATTTGTGAAGAGATTTATCTCTTGTTTGAATATTCATTGTCAGGTTAAGCTCAGAAAGAGCATATTCCAAAATGTTGTTTGAGACAGATTGTTGAAAATAAATGAAAAATTTCGCATTTTCCTGAAGTTGAAATGCTGTTATTATCCTCTACAATGGTAATTATTTGTGGAATATACAGTGTGTAGTAGGGTATCACAGTAAATGTGGGTTATGCTTAAATTTTGTGACTGGCATGATGTGAAATTAGTTTATATCGGTATCGGCTTATATCGGAATCGAAAATTCAGTGATTGGAATATCGGCATATCGAATATCGGCAAAAAAGGCAATATCGAGCATCTCTAGTTTCAACCTATTCACAATGCAAAGCACAAGTCAACCAGAACATTATTTGAGGAAATAACATACTGAGGATCGGTTTTCCTGTAAAATCATTTAATTCAGAATCGCTTGCCTTTGTTTATGCGATTCTACCTCCGGGCGCTAGGGGTCGCTGCAGCGATCGTCGCTAACCTGGTTAAAGTCTATAGTTATCAAAATTGCCTTGAAAAACGGCATTAATATACCATATTAATGCAGGAATAAGGCTGATAACACCATCGAAGGATGGCGGAGCAGAACAGTTACGCTTTATGCTTTAAAACAAACTCCTTTTGGAAATTTCCGGGACCGGATGTTAGCGAGGCTAATAGCATTAAGGCTAGTGTGAGCTACCTCTGTTAGCCCTTTGTTCTAAAGCAACCATGTGTACAAGGCAATTGCCAGGCAAGGCAAATTTATTTATATAGCACAATTCAGTACAGAGACAATGCAAAGTGCTTTACATGATTAAAATATAGGAATAAAAGCAAGTAGGGATAGAATGTAGAAAAAAAGTAATTTTAAAACAGTTTAACTTGAACATTGAACATTTTAAAACAGTTTAACTTGAACATTCAAAGGCAATTTTAAACAAATGTGTTTTTAATCTCGATTTAAAGGAACTCAGGCTTTCAGCACTTTTACAGTTTTCTGGAAGTTTGTTCCAGATAAGTGGAGCATAGGAACTAAATGCTGCTTCTCCGTGTTTGGTTCATGTTCTAGGTATGCAGAGCAGGCTGGAGCCAGAAGACCTGAGTGGTCTGGAGGGTTTATACGCTGATAACAAGTCTGCGATGTATTTAGGTGCTAAGCCATTTAGGGATTTATAGACTAACAGAAGTATTTTAAAGTCTATTCTCTGAGATACAGGGAGCCAGTGTAATGACTTTAGAACTGGGGTTATGTGTTCGACTTTCTTAGTCTTAGTGAGGACGCGGGCAGCAGCGTTCTGGATCAGCTGCAGCTGTCTGATCCACTTTTTAGGCACACCTGTGAAAACACTGTTGCAGTAATCAATTCTACTAAAAATAAACGCATGGATTAGTTTTTCCAGATCCTGCTGAGACATTAGTCCTTTAATCCTGGAAATGTTCCTCAGGTGATAAAAAGCCGACCTTGTAATTGTCTTTAGATGCTTTTGAAGGTTCAGGTCTGAGTCCATCACTACACCCAGGTTTCGGGCCTGATCAGTGGTTCCTAACTGAAGCAGCTGAAGCTGTGTGCTAACTTTTGATCTCTCCTCTATTGGTCCTAAAATTATTACTTCTGTTTTGTTTTTATTCAACTGAAGAAAATTTTGGCACATCCACGTATTGATTTCTTCTAGGCATTTACTGAGTGCCTGAACTGGTTCATAGTCACCTGGTGACATGGTGATGTAAAGCTGTGTGTCGTCTGCATAGTTATGGTAGCTGATGTTGTTATTTTTTATTATCTGAGCTAGGGGGAGCATGTAGATATTGAAGAGGAGGGGACCCAGAATGGACCCTTGGGGAACCCCACATGTGATTTTTGTCGTCTGGGATGTAAAGTTACCTACTGACACAAAAAAGTCCCTGTTCTTTAGGTAGGATTTAAACCAGTGGAGAGCTGTACCAGAAAGGCCGACCCAGTTCTCCAGGTGCTCTAACAGAATGGAGTGATCGACAGTATCAAATGCTGCACTGAGGTCCAATAGTACCAGCACAGTGATTCTTCCACAGTCTGTATTTATATGGATGTCATTAAACACCTTGATAAGGGCGGTCTCTGTACTGTGGTGAGCACGGAAACCTGACTGGAAAACGTCAAAGCGGCTGGTCGTTGTTAAGAAGGTGTTTAATTGTTGAAACACAGCTTTTTCAATAATCTTACTGATAAAGGGGAGGTTTGAGATGGGCCTGTAGTTCTGGAGTAGTAGTTTGTCTAAATTGTTCTTTTTTAACAGTGGTTTGATAATTGCTGTTTTTAGGGACTGGGGGAAAACACCTGACAGAAGGGACGTGTTTATTATCTGGGTCAAATCAGACGCTATGCCAGGTAAAACTTTTTTAAAGAAAGCTGTGGGGAGAACATCAAGGCTGCATGAAGAGAAACTTAGCTGCTGAATGATCTTCTCTAAGCTTTTGTGGTTTATTTCGCTGAAATGGGACATTTTGTCAGAAATAGTTCCTGCTGAATACAGCTTTGGTTCTGGAGTTGATATGGTAGTACAAAATGATCCTCTAATTTTTAGGATTTTCTCAGTAAAGAAGTTAGCAAATTCATTGCAGGCCCTGGTGGAGTGGAGTTCGGAAGTCACGGACACAGGAGGATTTGTTAGCCTGTCGACTGTGGAAAATAAGACACGAGCATTATTACTTTTTTTCTTGATGATCTCAGAGAAGAAAGATTCCCTTGCATTTTTCAGTTGTAAGTTATATCTGTAAAGTCTCTCTTTATAGATGTCGTAGTGAACCTGCAGTCTGTTCTTTCTCCACCTGCGTTCAGCTTTCCGACATTCCCTTTTTTCACCTCTAACTGCTGGAGCATTTCTCCAAGGAGATTTTTTCTTCCCCGAAAGAACTTTCACTTTAACTGGAGCAATGCAGTCAATGATGTCTGAGACTTTGGACTGAAAGTTAGCTACTAGCTCATCTACTGAGTTGCAGCCCAAGGTTGAAGTATCAGAGTAAGCTTGAATAAAAGTTTCCGTGGCATTGTCCTTAAAGGTATGTTTTCTTACGATGTCCATTTGGCTAAATGAGTCACTGGAAATGATGCTTTCAAAGGTAACAGAAAAGTGATCAGATAGGGCAACATCAGTTACATTGACCTGTGAAATTTTTAGACCTTTAGTGATGATCAAGTCTAAAATATGTCCCTGTTTGTGTGTTGGCTGTTTAACATGTTGACTTAAACCAAAGTGTCTAAGTGTGTCACACAGTTCTTTTGCACTTCTGTCTTCAGGGTTGTCAACGTGAAAGTTGAAGTCTCCCACAATAATTAAACAGTCATAATCAACACATATCACAGGGTTTACAAGACATTTCCCAATAAACCTAACTTCTCCCACAGCTTTTCCTGCCCAAACCTGTGTATTGCCTCGTGTGAGTTTTGTTCAGTTTGGCCATTCCAAGGAAGAAGCTTTGGAAGCAGGGAAGTTGTTGGTTTGTCTTGGCAGGCTAGCGTTTAGATCTGCAGCTATGAGCTAACCAAACAGCGTGGTCGGGCAGCTTGGCGACGCATGGTCGGGATAGCCTGGAGGCCACGTTCTTTGACCTGGATGCAGTCCGATTTAATAGTCTGATCACTCAGCTTGTCTGGTGAGGGGAGGCATCCCCCGTCTCACGTCTGCTTTCCGGCAACAGCTGACAAAAATTAACAAAGCTGTTTCGGCAATCTGTACTTTGTGGCTGGTTTGCGCAGCAGTCAGAGTGAAACTTAGCTCTGTCCCAGTGTGTTGTTTATCCGGATTCAGTCAGGGAGGTCCTCCATTGAAACAGGCAGACGACTTTAGCAGACCCTGGATCAGGCGTGGCTGGCCCGGCTACATTCCTTCAGATGTCCCAGCAGAGGAGGCCATATGGCCTCATGGTTCAGCCAGCCTCCCTCTCCTCCTTTGTCTAAAGGAGGGAGGAGGTGACGGCTGGTAGCTTTGTCCTGGAGAGGGGGTCTGCGAGAGAGGCTCTGAGTCTGATCAGAAGTGTGCTCTCACTTTTATCTGTGGGGAGTGGTCCCCAGCTGGCATCCAGCTGAGAGAGAGAGAGGGGCTTTCTCTCTCTCCCTTGTGGCTGAATGGTCAGATTTCACTCTGATTCAATCAAACCATTTTGATGATCATGGCGATAATATCATAACACCTACGCAGCGCCACAGGCTGATCGCCTCCATGCCACATCGCATTGATGCTGTAATTCCTGCATAAGTATACCAGAAACTGGACATATCCATTTTAAAATATTGATCTCAACTAATCTTATGTTGAATCTTTTGAGACTGAATATTGGGTTTTCATTGTAGCTTATAATCATCAAAATACCTAGAAATAAGGATTGAAATACTTCACTTTGATTAATCTATATGAATTTTACTTCATTGGGGATAAATCTGTCATATATAGTAGCAAAATGTGAAATAGTGTAATCCCCTATAGAAAGTATTTGCACTTGCAACAGAGGCTTTAGAGTTAACAGAAACGGGCTTCTGAGTCTGTGACCTTGGTTAATGATTAAGTAAGCAAACAAGATGTTTTTTTACTGCAGATTATGCAGTACAAAAACCTGCTGTAAAATTAACATTATGGATTTAATCTGACTTTCCACTTTATTACACTAATCAATAACTGCCTTAAACTAAGGAGTTCAAGAATCTTGGCATGTTTATCATGATTTATAGTAGGATGGTAGCAGGAGAAAGAGAAAATCATTGGGGCCTCATGCAATAATTTTGGTGCTTCTCTGGTCTGTCATGATGAGGAAAGGGTCCGTGTATATTTTGGTCATTGGATTTTCGTTTCAGAAACATGAATTAAAAAAACAAAAACAAATGTCCGTTTGATTTTTGTTTCCGTTTGATAAAAAAGAAAGTCGAAATAAAAAGCGTTTCTCTTTTTCATTGTCAAAAAGGGAAAAGTAAAATTTGAAAAATGATTTGAATTTCATGTTATATTTCGGGTAACAAAAAACAAAAATGCTTTTAAACAGAAACGGAAAAACGGCTCGTTTGTTTATATCCCGAGACCGGATGTGGTTACTAATGCCTGAGACTACTTTCCAAAATAAAAGCAATATGTTTGACGTCCACCAGCCTATTTATTTATTTTTTACACATGTCGACTACAGTTAATTGATATAATTTCTTTCAGCTTTATGTAATATATTTTTTATTATTGAGGTCTGCTGGTGAATATGGAAATATATATTCTGGTCAGAGTCACTGTTTAGCCTAAAAAACTACTAAATATAAGCTTAAACATGCTTGCTGTTGCGATTACCTGGATAAATGAGAATTTGCACAGGGATACTAAAGCTATTTGTTTTCCCAAGTGACTACTTTCACTTAGAGATGACAGATTAAGATCTCGAGATGTCAATCAATCAATTGAGATCAATGTAAAACACACCTTAACATTCAGGTTCAATAAATACTTTTCTTTTGATAACAGATTTGTTACTTTTAAAGATGTGAAATTGGATTAAAAACATAAAACAACCGTAAAGTTTATGTGTGTGTGTGTGTGTGTGTGTGTGTGTGTGTGTGTGTGTGTGTGTGTGTGTGTGTGTGTGTGTGTGTGTGTGTGTGTGTGGGGAGGGGGGTCTATCACAAATATACAAAAAAGCTGGATGATGTTCTTATGTTGTAGTTCAACAAGCCCGGTATTCATAAAGCTTTGGTCCTCCTTTGTGAAATGGCTTCTCATACTGAAAATAAGAGACAGAATCTAACTGTTGTATCTTAAAGACATAGGCCTACTTACGCTCGGTGATTCTTGGACATCCTTCTTTCCCAGAAAACAAGGCTTTAAGCGGTACATTCGTTCAGCCAACAACAAATAAGACAAATTTCCACTGAGAGTCTCTTTTGTCCAAATTATAGAAAACATCACAACAACAAAAATGTTCTGTGTGCTTTCTTCTTAGACTGGCTAGGAATTTTTTAAATTCATATTAATGATTAATTTTCTCTGTGTATGACAAAAAATATTTAGTTTCCAATAAATTGAGAAACCTAATATACACTATATTGTATTGTATAACGATTCACTCACCTGCCTTCGACTCTTCTGGGAAGGCTGTCCACAAGGTTTAGGAGTGTGTTTATGGGAATTTTTGACCATTCTTCCAGAAACACATTTGTGAGGTCACATACTGATGTTGTACGACAAGACCTGGCTCACAGTCTCCACTTTATTTCATCTCAAAGGTGTTCTATCGGGTGGAGGTCAGGGCTCTTTATAGGCCAGTGAAGTTCATCCACACCAAATTCTTCCACCCATGTCCTTATGGATCTTGCTTTGTGCTCTGGTGCATAGTCATGTTGGAGAAGGCAGGGGCCAGCTCCAAACTGTTCCCATAAAGTTGAGAACATGGAATTGTCCGAGATGTCTTAGTCTGTGGAAACACTCAAAGCTCCTTTCACTGGAACTGAGGGGCCAAGCCCAGCTCCTGAAAATCAGCCCCACACCATAATCCTCCCTCTGCCAAACTTTACACTTGGCAAAATGAAGTCAGATAAGCATCGTTCTCCTGGCAACCGCCAAACCCAGACTTATCCATCAGATTTTTAGATGGAAAAGCGTGATTTGTCCTTCCAAAGAACGTGTCTCCAACGCTTTGCATTGCACTTGGTAATGTATGGCTTAGATGCAGCTGCTCGACCATGGAAACCCATTCCATGAAGCTCTCTGCGCTGTTCTTGAGCTGATCTGAAGGACACATGAAGTTTGGAGGCGTATAGTGATTGACTTTGCTGAAAGTTGGCAACCTCTACGCTCTATGTGCTTCAGCATCCACTGATGCCGCTCCAACAATTTACGTGGCCTAACACTTCGTGGCTGAGTTGCTGTCGTTCCCAAACACCTCCATTTTCTTATGATACAGCAGTTGACTGAGGAATATTTAGGAGCCATGAAAGTTGACAACTGGATTTGTTGCCCAGGTGGCATACTATCACAGCTTCACACTGGAATTCACTGAGCTCCTGAGAGCAACCCATTCTTTTACAAATGTTTGTGAAAACAGTCTGCATGCATAGGTTTTATACACCTGTGACCATGGAAGTGATTGGAACACCTGATTCCAATAATTTGGATGGCGGAGCAAATGCTTTTGCAATATAGTGTATATAGTTATGTTGGAACAGTTTTTTATTTTGAAATTCCACATCAAATCTTAATGAGCTTTGTTGAGCAGCATCTGGAGGTGTTCTACTGTCATGCTGAATCAAAAATTTTCACTTAAAACATAAGGGTTAGCAACATTATCAGCAACTTAGGTCAAAGTGAATATATAGAGAGATTTTGAAGGGCTTTTACTTTGAAGTTCCACATCAGATGTGGAGGAAATTTGTTGAGCAACATCTGGAGATGTTCTTCTGTCAGGCTGAAGTGACAGTATCCCCTGAAAATGTACCGTTTAGTAGCAACATTGTCAGCAACCTAGGTGAAATTGACTTAATATAGAGATTTTGGAGGGCTTTAATTTAGAAATTCCACATCATGTATATGTACCCTCTATGGTCACGAGCTTTTGTTCATGACCGAAATAACGACATCCCGGATACATACGGCCGAAATGAGTTTTCTCGGTAGTGTGTCTGGGCTCTCCCTTAGAGATAGGGTGAAGAGCTCAGTCATCCGGGGAGGACTCAGAGTAGAGCCGCTGCTCCTCCACGTCGAGAGGAGCCAGTTGAGGTGGCTCGGGCATCTGGTCAGGATGCCTCCTGGACGCCTCCCTGGTGAGGTGTTCCGGGCACATCCCACCGGGAAGAGACCCAGAGGGAGACCCAGGACACGCTGGAGGGACTATGTTTCTCTGCTGGCCTGGGAACGCCTTGGGATTCCTCCTGAGGAGCTGGCCCAAGTGGCTGGAGAGAGGGACGTCTGGGACTCCCTACTGAAGCTGATGCCCCCGCGACCCGACCCCGGATAAGAGGAAGAAGATGGATGGATGGCACATCATGTATATGGATTTTAATGAGTAACATCTCGAGATCTTAACCTGTCGTCTGTAAGTGAAAGTAGTCACTTGGAAAAAACTATTTTTTTAATATCCCTGTGCAAATTCTCAGTTATCCGGGTCATCGCAACAGCAAGCCTGTTTAAACCTGTTTGCTATTTTTTTAGTAATTATTTAGGCTAAACAGTGACTATGACTAAAATATATATTTCCATATTCACCAGCAGACCTGAATAATAAAGAAATATTACATGAAGCTGTAAAAAATTATTTAAACTAACTGAAGTCCATATGTGCAACAAAACAAAGAATAAAATAGTTTGATACACGTCAAACACGTTGCTTTTATTTTGGAAAGTAGTCTCAGGCATTACTACCGTAATGCATGGTGCTCGCATGACCTTCAAAACCAAGGGAGGGCTGGCACGACTGCCGTGTCCCCAGTGGCAGCTGGCTTGACCTCAGTAAACTCAGTTATGTTCATTGGAAAATTGCCTCACTTTTCTTAGAGAATATCGTCTTACTCCCCCTCTCACCTGGGATATCTGCACTGAGATTTGTATGGATGACAAGCCTTGTTTTGTTGTGTCTAAAATCAAATCTGCGTAAGGTTCTAAAGACATTTTATTCTGAAAAATGTGGTGCTTTTGAAACGCATAAGTGACCACTTCCGGTCTCGGAATATGAACAAACGAGCCTCTTTTTCGTTTATGTTTTAAACCATTTTTTTTTTTTACCAGAAATGGAAAATGAAATTCAATTCATTTTTCAAATTTCACTTCTCCCTTATTGACAATGAAAAAGAGAAACGCTTTGTATTTCGATTTTCTTTTTTGTATTTTAAAACAAAAATTAAACGGCCATTTGTTTTTGTTTTTTTAATTCATGTTTCTGAAACGAAAATCCAATGACCAAAAGATACACTGACCGGAAAGCTCCAAATTGACCTGCATTCTGACAATTATGGTTTAGATGAAGATCATCACTGAAATAAATGTAGATTCTGGCAGTGGCGGATTTAGGAAATTTCGGGGCCCTAGGCAAACACAGGCATGGAGCCCTCTGA
Organism: Fundulus diaphanus; assembly: GCA_037039145.1. NCBI lineage: Eukaryota > Metazoa > Chordata > Actinopteri > Cyprinodontiformes > Fundulidae > Fundulus > Fundulus diaphanus. The sequence continues at coordinate 44,443,861 of CM073143.1, forward strand.
AATGAGAAGACAACACACAAAACAACAGGTCTATTACACAAAGAATACACATGCATTATTTGTTTTACCTTTTGTCCGTCTCTTCCTGTCCTTTTTCATGTTGTCTTTCTTTTTATTCCTTGTTGTCCCCTCCCTTTTTACTTTTGTTTTACTGTCTTCCCGTCTTTTTCTCAGTCTTTGAATTTCTCTCCCTTTTGTCCTGGTCTTTTTTCCTATTCTTCTGTCTCTTTTACTCGTAATCCTCTCCTTTTTTCCCCTTTTGCTCTTCCTGTCCCTTTTTGGTTTTGTTTTCCTCTCAATGTTTTCGTTTTGTCCCTTTTTCTAGTTGTATTTTCTTTCTTTTGTCCCTAAAATGTTGTTTTGTGAACCTTGGCCTCAGCAAATCTTGCAGTGAGCTGATCCATATCCACTGACTTCAGTGAGGAAGGAGACTTCCTTGATTAAGCCCATTCTCACTCAGCTGACTGTTCTTTCCTATTTCCAAAAAGGCGGCAGCAAAACAAATAAAACAGTCCTTCTTTTCACTGTAGACAAGCCATGATCTGCTTATCTATTCTCCATTTTTCATTTGCATGAAGTAATAGCTGCTAGTAAATCTGCACCTGTCTTCATTTTTTGGGAGGATCCTGTAGATCCTGTAGATCACCTGGAGCGGTCCTCTCAGTACTATTGAGCAGCGTGGATGATCAGACAGCTGTTTTGGCCAGAGCTGGGTCATCTTCAGGAAGTCCACTGTGCTGACTGCTTACCAGCGGAGTGGATGATGCTGGACTCTCTCAATCTGGTGGAACAACATCATTATCAAAGCCTGGCTGGATAATTTTGGAAATCTCTCTGTCAAAGCCCATCCCTGTCTCATTCTGAAAACAAACATAGAAAACACAGTATAAGGCTTTTACCCAGTGGTTAAATGTATATTTACTCAATTGCTAAAGTAGAAATTTGAGGATTTCATGCAACTTCAATTTTGTCTGCGCCACTGTAACTCAGAGGAAAATACAGCATTTTCTACTGTACTACTATACATATGTACATTGCAAGTTACATATTTGAAAACCTTCATGCTCAGTGGAAATCTTGTACCCCCCAAATGAAGATTTAATGTTAACATTTGTGATAAACTGAACAAGTCTTCCTTTGAGGACTGACTTCTTAAGTCAGAACTCTTTTAAAAAAATTGTCTTGGGTAAGCAGGAAAATGAATTATGACACAGCTGAAAATCGGCTGCATGTCACAGGAAAAACTATTGACGCTACAAATATGACAATTGCTTAAACTACCCAACAGTAAATCCATTCATTTATAATTAGCTCGACTCTAAAGATCTACAGCTGTACACGACAACAGTCATTAAAGCAATGTTAATACAAAGCTGTAATGCAGAGTGAGAAATTGGTAATAACTTCCTTAAAGGCATACTATGCAACATTTTTCAGTTAATTAATATGTTCCATATCGTTTTGGATGATTAAATGAGTCATTTCAGGTCGAATAAAGGTTTTCTCGGTCACCCTGGTGGTCTGTGGGGGAAATACCGCACTTGCAATTGCAGGAGGCCTCGGCCCGCACCCACAGGCTCAAAATCTCGTGTGCATCGCGAGAGTCGGTCTTGCTTTACGGCGAGAACTGCTACACGCCCCCAGTGAAAGGCTTGCTCGTTGCTAGCGCAGTGGAGATATTTATGCAGTTATCATGGCGGAACCAGCGAGAAAACAGCGAAAGCTCATGTTGGAGCAGGCAAGAAAGAGGAAAATGGCTCTGGACAGAGAGAGGAGTCGTACACGGGTGAACATCGGGCAAGCTTTTTCCGAATGGCGAGAGCTAAAAGAAAGAGAAGGCTCCAAGGCTGACACGGACCTCGATGCGACTGTAAGTAACATTGTAGGGTTTCCCTCACGCTACTGCCTCGCAAACATTCCAAAAAAAAAAAAAAACTAACTCGATATGCGCGCAAAGCTTGTCTGCCGCCCGCCTCGCCGCTCGGGGACGCTCCCTCCCGCTCCGCGGTCGTCCGCTAAGCAAATTCCTAGGGGAAACACTGCATTGGAATGGTTTCTCTCTCTCTCTGTGTGCATGTTCTTACTTTCACTGTGTTAGTCATTGTTTGTACTGCCGTGTTTTCGACTTTTGTATTTGTTGCGTTCGCCTGTCTAAGCTCAAAACAACCGCGCCTGGCTTGCCGGAGAAACCAGGGAACAGCTGATTTACGACAGTGCACTTTTACTTTCGCCCTCTGGGGGGAGCCTCGCTGGAAAATCAACCCCGGTTGCATAGTATACCTTTAAGATATAGAGTTATTGTTTTATGAATGCATAACAAGTTATTAAGGACTAAAACACCTGCCAAAACTACCTGTAAAACCTAAGGGTGATTTTAGAAAGAACCCCAAAAGCCTGAAGTTTTCCTGAAATTGAACATGAAAAAAAACACCTAAATTTTAGATATTTGCATTCGCATTTTATTTATATACAATAACGATTGGGAAAATTAACTCTGTTTTGGTTATTCTTTCCCTTTCGTCCACAGCAACCATAAGTCGGCATCACGAAGCATTAAACTCGCATTTAACCCATAGAAACCTCAAACTCCGACCTGTAACATAAAAAATGTGCTAAACTAAATTTTTTAAGATTTTTTCATTGTTATTATAGGCATATTATAGTCAATAAGTACACTATAGATCATTGCAGTGCTACTAAACCCATTCTAGACATAGGTTGCCTGATATGGTTCATACTACAACTCTTACTTTGGGAAGATGGGCCACAGATATTTCAAATATTCTCCATGTAACATTAAGGGCATAAACTATTATCCATCCATCCATTTTCTAATCTGCTTAATCCCTCATGGGGTCGCGGGGGTTGCTGGTGCCTATCTCCAGCGTTCACTGGGCCAGAGGCGGGGTACACCCTAGACAGGTCGCCAGTCTGTCACAGATAAAGTATTATCATCATTCACAAAGTAACTTTTATAAGTTGTAGGGTGACAAAAATCACATCCACATCATATCAGATTTATTTACACAGCCACACTTGGCTTGTGAATTTTGACTCTCAATTCTGAGGAATAATTTCACATAAAAAAATAATACAAATCTTTCTCCATGGTTTTTATTAGCAGTACTCAGTTTGAACTGCAGAGATCTCTAAGCCAACACTCTTGCCCTGGAAACCCTTTTCACCAATTTTTTTTTCTTTACAGGTATAATATTAATTAAAAGTACACTTGAAGTCTAAAAACATGACATGTTCATGTGTTGTCATTGATTTTTACTTTATTTCAAAGATGTTTGAGCTTTGGTTAGTTATTTAATTTATTTGATTAAATGTGCTGGTATTGAGTTTTTACCTCATGGCCACTGCCTTGCAACCACACCACCAGACACAATCAGACCAATTAGATGCTTAGTATAATGAAGTCCCAGCCAATCATGATCAGCCATCAATTAAGGTCAGTAGAGCAATAATCTTTTACAGTTTAGCGGACAAAGAGATTATGAGGAAATTGAAATATGAACAGAATTTCCACGGTAAGTCAAACCATTTTTCTTTTCCTTGTCATTTTGATAGTTGTAATGAATGAGCAATGTTTACATGCCAGATTAAATTCAGTTTCGATTGTGAGCTGAAGCTTGTGACCTGATTCAATGCTACATTAATTTAACCTCTCTTTAGCTACATATGTAACTGTTGGCCATATTAGACATTTTAGATTTAGACTTCAACAAGCTCTTTTTCATTTCACTTGTATTAGGTAAAATGTGGATAATATTTTTAGTAATATATATTTAGTAAAATATTAAAGTACTTTATAGTCTTTGATATCGTACAGCATTCTTGTAGGGCCTCAGATTTGCTTTTTCTTTCCTTAGGTTACAAGCTTTTAAGGCAATCGGGAGAGTAAAAAAGGAAAGACTGCTGTTAGGAAAAATTTATGGGCATATTTCATTCTCTACAAATTTATTTATGTCCAAAGTTTTACAATGATACACATGTTTATCCCGATGCTGTAGATAGAGTGTGAAACTTGTGGATGATGGTTCCACACTGAATGCACTGAAATGATACCAGCACAGATTCCAAACAAAGACACCCCTCGGTACTGTGTGTTGTTCACCAACAAGAGAATCTCAGAGTAACTATTGCTGACTGTCACTGAGCATGTTGTAGTGATGTGGAGCTTGCAGACCTAGTGGAGCTTGCAGCTCTGTTGACCTCATAGCAGGCAATTCCCACAGAAGTCTCCCTCATTATCATGCCGGAAACAAGACAAAAAGCGATATTCAGGTTTATAGCAATTTTTGTGGAGCTGTATGGGAATCTTAAATATTGTGATTTTTATTATTCAGTGAGATTTTATTTTGTGTAAATTTGCAGGAACAAGCTGTATTCTCATGTTACATTGTTTGATCATAATGCAAACAGTAAAGGAGAAGTTATATAGTCTTTGGTTGTAATATAGTTGTTATCGGCATAAGCCTTTCTGCATCAATAAAGCCAATGTTATGTTTATTCAACATGTTCAATTCATATGTGTGCCGTAAATTTGGTGGCACTACAATGATCTATACTGTACCTATTGGCTATTATATGCTTGTAATAACAATGAAAAAATATCCAAAAATAGAGTTTGGCCTATCTTCTCAAAGTAAGAGTTGTAGTATAAACTAGATCAGGTTATCTATGTGTATGATGAGTTTGGTAGCACTACAATGATCTATAGTGTACTTATTGGCTATAATATGCTTACAATAACTGAAAAAATCTTAAAAAATTTAGTTTAGCACATTTTCCCAAAGTAAGGGTTGTAGTATGATCCAGATGAAGTGATCTATGTATTCTACAAGTTTGGTGGCACTACAATGATCTATAGTGTAGTCATTGCTCATTTTATACTTATTCTAATAATAAAATAGGTGCCATTTGCCATTTAGGCTTTGGGAAATTCCTCAAAAAAATGTATTATTTTCAAATCCAATAAATGTGGTATGATATACATGAGATCAGATACATATGAAATGAATTTGATAATAATCCACCTCTCCTTGGTGACACTGTTGAATATTTCTCTGGGATTATTTTTCTGGTGTTGCAACTTGCAGACGGTCCCTAAGCAATTGCGGAGCAGCGAGCTCTGCATAGGGTCCAATGTAATTCTCCCAGCGCGGTGGGAGACTCGTTTTGAGGAAACTACGGTTGTAGCTCACTGTCTGCCTAGCTGTGGTTACAGAGAGGTGTCTGTTTTGTAGAATAAATCATCCGCAGATGAGTTATTGATCCGGAAAAGCCGAATCTGTGAATATCTTTCTAACTTACTTAAGTCGCAAACAGCTATTTCCGGGTCACGTAAACTGTACCGATTAAATATTAAAATCAAATTCTGCCTTGGTGTCCGTTTTTCGATTTCGTATTTTAGATCTGAGCTTAGAATTGAAATATGAAAAACCAATCCTTTTTTCGTTTTTGGTTTAACCATAAGAAACAAAAAACAAAATAACCAGTCCATTTTTTATTTTTTGTTTTTTGATTTGCAATTGAAAATAGAAAGAACGAATGATACACGGATTGGTTGAGAAGAGTTTATCAGAATTGAGCGCTCGCATGTGATGTTTAAACGCTGAATACCTGTCTCACTGCGCCCTCGGATTGGTTCCTGCGCACTCTTGTCAAAGGCATAAATATAACGGCATAGTTAACACGCGCGCAGATTACTTGTACACAGAATGGTAACACGCTTTGTTTTGATCCCTGTGCTCCCTAGCTGCTGTAGTTGCCTCTCCTAGTATGAATGTTTACGTCAGTCAATGTTCAGCCTGACATCAGTGATTATGTTTACACTTATTTACAATTGACTTTTGAGTTATTTGAATGGACACAGCACTACACTATTGTTTATGTTAGTTTTCTTTAGATTTGTTTGCTGAAAAAAGTGTGCCCCCCTGAAAAAATGCAACGCCCCCCCTTTAATTTCTTTCTGCAGCCGGGTCTGGGTTAAACTGCTGCTCGTCTGCATTGAAACGAATGGCATTTGTGCTTCAGATCAGGATGCCTCCTGCATGCTTACATTTGGAGGGTTTTCAGGCATGTCCCATTGGAAGGAGACCTGGAGGCAAACCGTCTGGAGGGATTTTATATACTGTACATACCTTCTGGCCTTGGAACGCCATGGGATTCCTCATAGTCAGCTGGAGGAGACACTGGGGAGAGGGATCTCTGGCATTCTCTAACGGACCTGTTACACTTGCGACTCCATTTTGAATGAGCAGGAGACATTTAATGAATGGATTGGGGGTAAATTCATAAATTTCTGACCACTGCAGAACCTAAAGATGCTGCACCCCTATTTGTTATAAACCGAGATGTAGAAATGCACTTAACTTTTCCATTCTCCAATGTAATGTACTTTTTTTTTTTTTAAAGATGTGGTTCTGGCGTATATGTAAACAAACTGTCATTTGGCAATACTTTGCATAAATAAAATCTGAAAATATTATTTGAACAAAAAATCTTGTACTAAACTTCTAACAATAGAAAGTTTAAATTGTATTTAGGAAATCACACTCAATGTTTTATCAATTAAGGCTTGAGTGCAAGTAACCTTTTGCTTTTTCCTGTTTTTCAATTTATGTTACAGCAGCAGAGAAGGTCGTCACTGATAATGAGAGGAAGGGTTTGGAGAGCTCTTTGCCTGCTTAAGAATTACTTCCTCGTCCTGTTCCTGTTTTTTAGTGTCTTGATCGTCTTGCTCCATAAAAGGCACATCCACTGGAGGTCATTTGACTTAAAGGTGAGCAGTGTCTCTGTCGGTAATAGTAGACATCACTTTTTGAGCAAGGCTATTGCTCTGTAATGGAGTGACTAAAGCAGCTTTCTGTAAGTGATTAATCGGACCAGGCCACCTTACGCTATTTCTCCTTGGTCCAGTTCTAATGCTCACATTGCCAATGTTGTACCAGGGTGAGCATGAGCATCCTGACTGATCTGCCACCATGCAACCCCCAAAACAACAATTGGTGACACACTTTTTGTTACTGTGACTTCTTTCTTTCACCATCGGCATTAACTTTGCACAGGACCCCACAGGCCAGCCTTCAATTCCTACATAAGTTAACGGACCTTGGTTGCACATGACCGTGTTGTGTGTTCATGACTGTTGCTTCCTGCAACCACTTTTGATAAATACTCTGGAACACTTTGCTGTACCAACTTTACCACCGTCAGTGGCCATAATGTTATGTCTGAATGGTGTATGTAGATATTTTTCCTTAGGGTTAGGTTATTGTACAGATATATTCTACCTCAAATTTATAATTTGCAAACAACCCAGTCTTATTTAGACTCCTTTTTTTTTGTGATGTAGCATGACACAATCCACTGTGCTTTTATTATTGTGTCAAACTGCTAAAAAACAACAACAACCTGAAGGCATGGCTGCCAATTGGTTCATTGGTATAGCACGTATACCCAGGAAGGGTACGCATGTTGACAATACAGAGAACACTGAAATGTTGCTCTTACCTATATTAAGCCTAGCATACTGCACATGCATTATAATTGCAGGATTTTCAGCCTACTACTTTTTAGATTATTGCTTCCATTCATTAAGAGTTTGCTGTTATGAAAATCAGATTGTGGCAGATTTGTTGACTGGACGTTTCCCGGGCCCTGCAGCTGCAAAACCAGCCCAAATAATCACCCTTCCACCACCTTCCCTGGGCATTGAGTTAGCTATGCTGATGTGTGGTTTGCTTTCTTTTTTGTCAAGCATCTGTCCCAGGGTATCCTCTTTGAAATTGTTAATTCACATTAACAATTTCAAAGAGGATAACTGAAGCTGGGAGCTAATGAAGTGAAATACTGACTGCACTAAGTTATAGCTGTAACTTTTTAAATGTCAAGAGCTGTCAATAAAGTGAAAACATTTGTTTTGCTTAAACTGTAAAACTCTCTCTTTTCAGGATAAAGTGAGTGCCAATGTTAATCTGAAGCTTTCCACTGAGTTATCCAAGCCAACCAGCATTTGTTCCTTCGATTCACTATCACCTAAGGAAGTTCTTGTTTTGGACTGCCTCAGAGATGCAATTTTTTGGCCTGAAACCCCATTATTAAAATCTAATTTTTCCCTGAATGACACTAGTGATCCTGCTCATAGCACCTTCACCATTCTCTCACGAAACGGAGGGGGAAGTTGGCAAGTAGGGGATCAGCTGAGGGTTTCGATAAAAATCTGTGACTTTCATGGTCGCCCTAAGAAGTCTGGAGGAGATGTTCTATTTGCTCGGCTGCACAATCGTACTTTTCTTGCAGGAGTGGCAGGGCATGTGGAGGATCATCACAATGGTTCCTACTCTGCTGTGTTCTCTTTACTCTGGGAAGGAAATACACAAGTTGAGGTAAGACACACTCTTTTATAAATTGTGGTCTTAATCTTCCTACGATAAAGGTTAACTGAGAATAAATTGCCTTGGGTAACCTTAGTCCTCATTTTCCAAGCATACAGTATTTTCTAGGTGTGTCACAAAGGGTTAATACTGGGTCCATGAGCACTAGAAAAATTTGAGAATTTTACATGTGTAATAAAGATTGCATAACTCTCCCAACTAGTTCCAAAGTATTTGTTCATTAGAATCTTATCCAATTGAGGTTTGATCAGAATATTTTAGATTTTGACCTAAAATGATCAATGTGTTAGCATCACTAGCTTTGATGAGAAATGCCAAAGCAGATGCTAACGTTAGCTTTAACAGCTGCTCAGCTGGTTGCTAGATTTTTCCAGAGCCTTTAAACAAACAGTGCTTCACCTCTTTCATAAGTTCAAAGGACCACATTGCAAAGACACAAATGCTAAATGTGTTTGACACTACATTGATTTGCCAAAATTGGACTGTTAGCTGTGATTTCTAGAATGGAACATTAATACCATGTAGGGCTGTTACATCTTATAAATATTGCCAAAAAATCTTATACGAAGGTTTTTGTTCTAATTTTTTTCTACAGGTGACCCTAGTTCACCCCAGTGAGGCAGTCACAGTACTACAAAAATTGACACAAGAGCAGCCTGACAGAATCTACTTTCAAAGTTTCTTTCGGTCAGGCTCAGTCACGGAAACTACCACTTGTAACATATGCCTTAATGCAAACCAGCAGAAGCTGTGCAACTACACTGACCTCAACACGGGTGAGCCGTGGTTCTGCTACAAGCCAAAGATATTAGACTGTGACGCCAGGATCTCCCATGCCAAAGGAGGATTCAGACAAAACCTCACAGCTATGGAGGAAAAGCTTTTTCAAAGGTGTATGTCATTTTAATTTTTGTTTTTATTGGATGAAAACAATGTCAAAATACTATTAATTATTAGGCCTTTGCAACATAAAAGAAAAAACTGAGATGCATGATTTTGTCAGCTGTGAAGGTCTCACCAAGGTGAGCCAAAGGGTCGCAACAGCATGGTAGAACCGGTTGCCTGGCAGTGTCAGTGGCAGCTCTGTGCTGCAAAATGGGAAGAGGGGGGTGATGTCACGCTGTTGCACAGTTTTATTCATTAAATTAATGACTGCTTCAGGCAGCCCAATTGACAGGCCATGGTAATTATAAAGAAAAAGATGATGAGGACAGAGGAGTAAAACCAATTGGGGACAAAGAAGCAGGTGAAAACACAAAGATAAACAATTTAATTTAACAGATATAATTACAACTTAATATTTAACAAAGAGTTGAAGGTAACTACTGCGTCCATAGTCATGCCAGTTGATAAAAACCAAGTTCTTTGTTACTGCAAAGTCCTTGTGAGCATGCAACTGAATCTCTTTGCTGGAACACAGTCTTTTTGTGCATGTTTCTAAATGTGCATAGACATGGTGGCTGAGGTTGTCTTTGTTGAAATTATGGGAGGAGCAACAGATGGTAAAGGACCTGTCTGGCAAGCTGAATTCTTATGGTATTTTTGTGTTCACAAAAACACAAGAATCCATCTTGTCCCGTGCCCGCCTCAGCCATTTCAGACTGACCCAAAACAGGTCAGCCAATCCTTGCAGTATTGTGGTTTAAGGTGGGACATACAGCTGTGATGGAAGCAAGAGGTGCCAACAGCCACAGTCAAACCAAAATAAACATGGCAGCGCATGAGGACATATACTTAGCTGCTGCTATTACATCTGTTTTGTCAGAATCTATGATTGTCACCAGCGCCATTAAATAAGCATGCCTTGACCAGCTTACCTTGTGATTTCTTATGGCACCGTCAGCTTATAACATTTTCATTTGATACTGTGATTGGCTAAAACCAACCTTTGGTAGGCGGGCACTACATGTCGCTTTGTCCAATCAGCTCGGAGAGTTCTGCTGAATGTCCTTCCTTTCCACAAACAGATTTGATAGAAGCAGTCCTAGATTGATAATGTGCAAACAGAGAGTGCTACACAATCTGAATCTGGCTTGCCAGGTTCAGGAATCCCACCCCTATCCAAGTTTGCAAACTCAGACAGAAAAACCAGCAAGGCGAGAAAATGCAGACCACAGGGTGGACAGTGACCAAGATCCAGCAGATCCCCCACATTCCAGCCATATACAAGGTCCTCTCTGCATCAACACAATTTCACTGACTTCATGATGTTCAAATACAGCCAGCAACATGCCACAGATGTTGCCTTCAACTGCTGTGCTTAATGAATCAAATTTACAGATTGTTTTGACAAGGACTCCAGGGTAATGGTACAAGTAAACAGAGTGGAAGATTTAAAAACAAAAAATCTAAAAGGCAATAACAACCTTGATGAGAAGTGGCAATAACAACCTTGATGTTTTGACTGAGGACGTTATCTCCTCCGCTCTTCACCTGAGCCTGGCACACCTGGAGGAGAAGAACACGCACGTGCGGATGCGGTTCCTGGACTTCATTTCAGCGTTTAACATCCCACAGCACCTGGCAGGAAAACTAGAACATCTGGGCTTCAGCACACCTCTTCGCAACTGGCTGCTAGACTTCCTCACCAACAGACCTCAGTCGGTCCGGGTCGGACAGAACACCTCTGATGTCATCACCCTCAGTATGGGCTCCCCTCAGGGCTGCGTCCTGAGCCCCCTGCTGTTCACTCTGATGACACACGACTGCATCCCCAGGTTCATCACCAATCACATTGTGAAGTTTGCAGATGACACAACGGTGGTGGGCCTGATCAGAGATGACACGACCGGGACTACAGAGAGGAGCTGGAGCAGCTGGTGGGCTGGTGCAGAGACAACAGCCTGATCCTGAACGTGGAGAAGATGAAGGAGATCATGGTCGACTTCAGGAAGAACCGGCCTCGCCATGCTTCACTGCTCGTCAACAGCTCAGCTGTGAAGGTGGTCAACAGCACCAAATTCCTCGGGGTGCACATCACAGACAATCTCACCTGGTCTGTGAACACCACGTCACTGGTGAAGAGGGCACAGAAGCGCCTGTACTTCCTGCGGAGGATGAGGAGAGCCCACCTGCCCCCGCCCATCCTCACGACCTTCTACAGAAGCACCATAGAGAGCATTCTGACCAGCTGTCTCTCTGTATGGTGTGGAGGCTGCAGCGCCTCCGACTGGAAGAACGTGAGGAGAGTGGTGAGGACAGCAGAGAGGATCATCGGGGCTCCTCTTCCCTCTATTAAGGACATTTCATCCCAGTGCTGTGTGTCCCGAGCCCCTAACATCATCAAAGACCCCTCACACCCCCACCATGGACTGTTCTCCCTGCTGCTCTCTGGAAAGAGGTTCCGCAGCATCCGCTGCAGGTCCACCAGGTTCTGCAACAGCTTTTTTCCCTGTTGCCATCAGACTGTTGAACTGTTGAACTCTGAACTGGACTCTGCATCACATTTGCATCCTTATTTGGCACTACAAATGTTGCTGAACTTTCATTATCCATTTGCCTTTTTGCACCATTATTGCCGTTTTGCACCATTATTTTTTGCACATAAACAATGGCTGAACATTCTTCTGTATACTGTTCTTGCACACTGTTTTTTCTCCTGTAGTGTTACATTCTGATCACTGCTGCACTTTATATTGTAATGCTGCCTTATTCCACCTGCAATCCCATTACACTGTTGTATGCTGTATGCAACGAAATTTTGTTCTGTATGCACTCTGTACGTACAAAATGACAATAAAGTTGTCTAAGTCTAAGTCTTCACACATGCTAATAAGTGTGTCATTTTAGCATTTATGATTATTAGTTTTTCTCATTTTCCATTAATGGCTATACGTGCTTTGTTTCAGTGGTGTCAACATGAAAGTCTCCATTCCAGCTTCAGGACCTGCAAACGTCATTGTTTTGCCAAAACCAAAAGGTAAACTTCAGCTTTTCTACAAAAGTGGAAAAAAAGATCCACGATAACAATATATTACGAGTTGATCCCTTTTCCTTTTTCCTTCCCTTTTTCCCTGGTACGACCCTTTTCCAGGGTCATACCAGGGGTATGACCCTGGTTCTGAATGCAATGAGTTCACATTGTAAATTGGGTACTTACGTTCTTAAATAACTGAAATTTTGTTACTCCTTAAGATGTCCTGATAATTGATTTAACATTAAGACTATGGACAAGAATAGTCCACAACTTAACTTCCTTCACTAAATCACATATGACTGGGATATTAAAGACGAGTCAAACTGCAAGCTAGGTTTGAGTAGTGTTGGAAGGAAAGATTTTTCAAAAGTGCTCTTATTTGGCTATAATAAGGTAGGGAATGACTGGCCAGGGTGCCCTAATATTTATCTACTTTTATTTGTTTTCTATCTGTGTTTGGGCCCTCCAGGTGAAAACCAAAGTACTGTTGAGACCAGATCAACTGGTTATTACTACCAGGGTGCATGGCACGCACTAGATGGCACTGCAGTTCAACAGTTTAACTCCACAGCAATGAGCCAGTGTCTGAAAGGCAAAGCTGTTTACATCTATGGGGACTCCACTGTTAGGCAGTGGTATGAATATTTAACCAAGGAGTTACCAGGTATCTGTCCACAAACATGTCTCACAACAGTTAAAATCGGTCCATTTTACAGTCCAACGTGTTCTGTCTTTTTTTCTAGAGCTCAAGGAGTTTGATCTGCAAAGCTCGAAGCAAACTGGTCCTCGTATGGCTTTGGATTATGTTAACAAAGTTTTGGTGACCTTCCACAGCCACGGCCCTCCCATCCGTTTTGGCACCATGCCTGTCAATCAGCTGCATTACATTGCCAATGAATTAGATCGTGTGGCTGGGGGGTCAGACACTCTTGTGGTTATAGGCATCTGGTCTCACTTCAGCACTTTCCCCATTGAGGTGTACATCAGACGTCTGCTGAACATTCGAAGAGCAGTGGTGAGACTCTTGACCAGAGCTCCTGCTACAGTGGTCATCATCAGGACTGCAAACCCCAAAGAGCTGACACTCTACGAAACTTTGACTAACAGTGACTGGTTTTCGCTACAGCGTGATAAGGTACTAAGAGCGATATTTGAAGGAGTGAATGTCCGACTAGTAGATGCTTGGGAGATGATCCTGGCCCATCACCTTCCACACAAACTCCATCCAGAGTCTGATATAATCAAGAACATGGTTGATGTTCTTTTATCCTATATATGTCCTATAGCTGGGAGTTTTAAAAGTTCCTTCAAAAAACTGGATTTTAGGCCAGAGATTTGCATTGAGAAAGTGTAGGTTCTGATGAACGATTGCACCTACTTCTGTCTTATGGCAATGACTGTCAACAGACTGGACTTACTGACCAAACCAAAAGCACCATAGGTGAGGTTCCCAGAAATGTCTTTTCAGATTAGGTTCTGTATAGTTATATTTATTAGTTCCTTTAACTGTTGTAGAGAGATTGACGATGAGTCTACGGAAAAGGGAATAAATTGATAGAGCGGGGGAATACTATTTTAGCTAATTTTAGCTATTTTAAGTAACAGTAAACAGGCTTAATTTTTGCTCGTGTCATTTGTACAACAGAACTGAAGATGGGTTTTCATGGGATTTTCCTGTTCATGTTGTAGTTGAATGATTTTCAATTAGTTGATCCAGCTGGTGTCCTTTGCCAGTGCAACATTTGCATAAATTTTTGTGTTCTGAAATTAATATAACATCTTCCTACTAAAGTGATGGGGAGTGATGGCCTAGTGGTTAGAGCAGCGTGCTTGCACTCAGAGAAGGATGCAAGTACCCGGTTCGATCCCCAGCACCTGCACTCTGGGTCCCTGAGCAAGACCCTTAACCCCAGATTGCTTCCCGGGCGCTGCACATGGCAGCCCACTGCTCCCCAAGGGTGATGGGTTAAAAGCAGAGAACAAATTTCGTTGTAATGTATGTTTCAATGTATGTTTCAATGACAATAAAGATGATATTACTACTATATTACTATAGGTAAAAGAAATATCAGATATCTGCTGTTTACCATGGTGAGTAATCTGACCGCTCATATGTGTTCCACTCAATTTACTCCTAAAAAAATCTTGATGATTCAATGATAATGTTTAAGTGTAGATGTAGATGTAGATGTAGATGACTATTCAAGATCCCCAATGCATGTTCAATCCTACATCTATCAATGTATATTGCATTCACACTTGCCTTATTTCAAATCAGAAAAGTCTTGGACTGAAATCTATGGAGTCAGTGTGGCTTCAATGAGGCATTTGTTCTTCTTTCCCCTTGGCTGAGTTATTACTGAGGATGCAGGCCTTATTGGAAAATGAACATTAAAATGCATATGGTTAATTCAATGCCAGTTAACAAAAAAGAACATAGGGCTGGGCAATGTGGCTTAAAAATTGCAGATTTTACTATACCAAATCTGATTAATCGTTGTCATGATTTGTCTTCATGAACCCGGACAGAGCACACAAACACAGAGCTGATCTTGAGAGTTTATTGCAAAGAAGGAGTAGTGGAAGGTGAAAACCAGAGTCAGTTACCGGGCTGGAGTTGATGAACAGCAGGAGCGGGCTGACTGGAGAAAACAAAAGTAGTGAAGCACTGGGGTGACAGGAGTTCCAAAAGCAAGGCAGTAAACAGGCGTGGAGTGAGTGGAGGTTGCAGGTGGAGATTGCAGACGACCCGGCGGCCAGGAACAAACTGAGCAGAGTATTTAAAGAGGGGTGAGCAGGTGGAGCCAGTCACAGGTGATTGCAGCCTGACAGGTGATCCTGATCAGGCTGCGCTGGGAAGGAGGAGGCAGGAACTGCTAAAAATGCAGCCACCAGGCTGCATCATGACAATCGTTTTTTTCCTCCTATTTGTGTCACAAAAATAAATTAAATAAATTATTTTGAAAACTTGCTTTCGTGTCAAGTATTTTGTCTGGGAGTTGACCTGAATTCAAAGTGCTACTAAATACAAGCTGTAAAACAAGATGGTCGCCCTGCCGTGGTAAACAATGAAGATATAACAAAATGTTTGCTGCTAGTGATTTTACACAATGAGCTAAGAACATACTTCACTTGTGTAGCTTCAAAAAGACTTTAAATATAAGTAAATTAGTAAATTAAAGTGTCTCGTGTTATGGTAGAAAAAAAGTTTCCTCTTTACAATATTTTGACTATATATTTTCCAATGAGTGAATTGGCAATATAAAATCCTGATTTAAAAAAAATTTAATCTTAAAAAATTGTAAATTTGAATTAATCAATTAAATTGATTTATAAACCAGCCCTAATAGAATGTGTCTGTTATTCACATGCTAAAGTTTTCTATCTCTAAAGACAGACATTAAAAAGAATCTTTGAATGAGTTACATCTGCTCAGCTGAGACTTTTTTTTGTAGTGTGGGATGAAGAAGACCGTTTGATGTTTTTGTGCATCTTGTCACTTTTAAAACCGATGTTAAACTTTTTAACATACAAACTACTGCTATCTCAAATACATTAACACTGTGAACTGGATAGCTTAACCTGTCTCAGAATCTAAAAACCAATAGGATTTGCTAATTGTTGTGCTCAGGCCAGTTATCCTATACAGAGGATACTCTCCAGATTCCCTTTGTGTAACTGCTGCTTAAATTGAGCAGTACAGGCTTGACTCTGTTGTAGACAAAATCCTGATTTGTTGCCATCCGTCTTGAAGAGGAATCTGCATTCCTTGAAGAGCCTGAATACAATCTGGGATATTAACACCAGTTTCTGGATGATCCAAAATGGTGTCCTTTTCGATTTATCACAGGGACCTAAGGTCTCATGATGCATATAATTCCCACAGATACCATCTTGTTTATCCTCCTTTTAGAAAATGTGATAATGTCCGCATAGTGATCTCATCTGATCTTATTGGTGTATGCTGCCAAAAAGCAGACAACATACAGATTTCTGTTTTAATTAAACAAAAATCTGGAGGAACCTTGTCTTAATGGTCAGAGCTATGATGCGAAAACAAACAGAAATTTTCATAATAAGAGAATTTTGTTATTCAAGCTGTAAATGCATCACAATGTTTGTAGTTTACGTTGCTGGAAAAAAAACAGAATGTATATCAACCAAATTTATTTATTGGCTTGGATTTAAAGAATGTAACCAGTGGATCCCTTTAAATGAGTCTTAAATAAAATTCAACAAATCCATTCTGTAAAGTAATAGAATAAATGTAAATGCTGAATGTGTGTTCAGCACTTTACCCCTTGAAAAGAAAAAAAATCTTGAAAACATATAAAGTTTTATTTTTTGTTTAAAAAACTGCAAAAACACAATAGAAAAACCGTGGGTATAAGGCATCACTCAGGTTTAATCATCATTCTAGTGGCCTTAGCTGAATAAGGCATTGGTTTCCAGGTGTACCAGTGAAGGCCTGAAACCCAGTCCATGTGGTCACCAGAAGGGTGCCAGTCACCGTTTAGAGCTGCAGAGCCGCACTGGCTGTACCACCAACCTCCCCCCTCTGAGGCGGCACACTCTTCTTCGGCGATATCATCGAAAATGCACGGGGAGCAACCATCATTGTCTCTGTCGATGGTGCTGAAGCTGAAGCCATTTTGGTCCATGCCTGGCTGGGTGCCACGGATGGCGTCCCCTTTATAAACAGACAAACTTAAGTCATGCTTTGACAGAAATTACAGAAATCAGCTGTAATGATTCCAGTTTATTTGATGAAAAGTATGAGTTTTAGAAACTGCTCTTTAATCCAAATCAATAGATGGCTGTGAAACATGCTGAAGTACCTGCGTTTCCACTGTACCTCCCAACTTCCAGCTTGAAAGCTGTTTGCTCATCTCCAAGCTTAAAGTTCTTGTACTCGGCGAAGGCAGTGCCATTTTCATGGTCCCACAGGTCCACCCTTAAAGTCCACTCTTTAGTTTTGTCCTTAGTCAGAAGATGGATATTCTCCAGACCGAGCCAATGGTCATCTAGAAAATTAACAGAGGATACAGAAAAAGACTAAGATTTCTTTTTTCTGCCACAGTTTGGTGCACAAAAGGCAAGTTTATTTATGAAGTACTTTCCGTAACAACACAATTCAAAGTGCTGTAAATGAACAAAGTAAAAGAAAGAATTACATAGTAAAGAAAAACATTACTGAGGAAAGCACATTGCAGTGGTATAGTAGCAGCAGGCCAAGATATAAGAGAAGTTGGACTACAAACTAAGACATGTAAAGGCAAATCTAAACAAAATAGGTTTGTAACCTTGATTTAAAAGAAATCAGGGTTTCACCACTTTTACAATCTACTGGGAGTTTGTTCCAGATAAGTGGAGCATAAGAACTAAATGCTGCTTCTCCGTGTTTGGTTCTGGTTCTGGGTATACACAGTAGGTTTAAGCCAGAAGACCTGAGTGGTCTGGAGGGTTGATACACTGATAGCAAGTCTGTGATGTATATAGGTGCTAAGCCATTCAGTGATTCATAGACTAACAGGAGTATTTTAAAGTCTGTCCTCTGAGATACTTTCTTAGTCTTAGTGAGGAGGCAGCAACATTCTGGATCAACTGCAGCTGTCTGATTAACTTTTTAGGCAGACCTGTGAAAACACCATTTCAGTAATGATTTCAGCTAAAAATAAATGCATGGATTAGTTTTTCAAAATCCGCTGAAGACATTATTAATCCTGGAAATGTTCTTCGGGTAATAGAAGGTCGACTTTGCAATTGCATTTAGATGCCTTTGGAGGTTCAGGTCTGAGTTCATCACTACACCCAGATTTCGGGCCTGATTGGTGGTTCCTAGCTGAAGCAACTGAAGCTGTACACTAATGTTTGATCGCTCGACTATTGGTCAAAAGATTATTCAGTTTTGTTTTTATTCAACTGAAGAAAATTTTAGCACATCCATGCAGTTACTCGGCCCTTGAATGGGTTCATAGTCACCTGGTGACATGGTGGGTGTCGTCTACGTAGTAATGGTAACTGATGTTGTTTTTTATGATCTGAGCTAGGGAACCCAGCATGTGATTTTTGTCGTCTCTGATGTAAAGTTACCTACTGACACAAAAAAGTCCCAGTCCTTTAAGTAGGATTCAAACCAGTCGAGTGCTTTATCAGAAAGGCTGACCCAGTTTTCCAGGCGCTCTAACAGAATGGAGAGATCAACATTATTGAATGCTGCACTGAGGTCCAATAACACCAGCACAGTGGCTCTTTCACAGTGTGCATTCATACGGAGGTCATTAAACACCTTGACAAGATGGTCTCTGTACTGTGACAAGTACTGTGACAACCTGACTGGAAACATCAAAGCAGCTGGTCATTGTTAGGATGGTATTAAATTGTTAAAACACAGCTTGTTCAATAACCTTACTGATAAATGGGAGGTTTGAGATGGACCTGTAGCTCTGCAGTAGTATCTTGCCTAAATTGTTATTTTTCCATCAGTGGTTTGATAATTGCTGTTTTTAGAGACTGGGGGAAAACTCCTGACAGAAGGGACGTGTTTATTATCTGAGTCAAATCAGACGTTATAACAGACACAACTTTCAAAACATGACAAAACAGTTTAAAGACCGTTTTTCTTACGTGTCTGGGATCCAAAACCAAGTTTGTATTCTTCCCATTCTCTGTGAAAAGATACTTGTCCTCCAGTCCGTCTTTGAATAACTATCCAGCCTTCATTTTGCGGCATCTCGCAGAAAACCTGAGCAAGAAATCCAGGAGATGAGACAACAAATGTCATGGCTTTTATTATATTTTGTTGCTGGCAGGCACAGCTTTTTAAGGCTTTTGAAAGCAGACAAATGTGTGTCCAGTTGAGAACTTTCCATAAAGGAAAGGGGAAGTTTTCTGATTGTAAAAATTAAAATGTACACACTTTTTTTCAGAAACATGTTGAGTTTTTAGGGAATTAAAACAGATAAATAAGGATTAAAACCATTAGGTTTCTAATGATAATACTCTAATGGTTCTAGTGTTGCACTGTATTTGACAGTGAACTGGCAGTTTTTATATAAAACAACGTGGATTTTGTTGAACTGAGCTTATTTCCAAATTCAAAACTTTAAGTGGCTAAATTTTGCTATTTAGAAAGGGATTGATTTCAGCCCTTTGCCAAGGTTAAAGGATTACAAATGGAACAGAAGATGTCACTTTTTGCAGACAACATGCTGTATTCAGTACTGTAACCCAGTTTCTACTGTGCTTGCACTGATGCAAAGATAAAAAAAAAACTCAGATGCAGATTGATTAATCAAGGCAATTGTTAGTCATTATTCTAATTAACTGAAAATGTAACACTTAAATTTGTAAATGCAAAATTCTTCCAGTTTCTTTACTTGAAAGGGTGCAATCAGTATGAATGGCCTGAGACATGAACTGACACTGTTCTTGTTATTATATTTAAAAAGGCTGTTGTTAAATTTCGAATACGCTTATATCTAAAGGAAGAAGGTTGGTTAGATTTGCCTAATCAAGAGATATTAGTGGACAACCTGGACCTATGTTTAATGATTTCTGTGATGAAATCAAACATCCCTGGAAACAATTCTGCAGACACTTGGAGAGCAAGTAGAATACACCAAAACATGATGCTAAAATTATCTAAATATCTAAAGCTATGAGAAAAACAATTTACAAACAAAATACAAATGGTGTCAGGATGCAGCTTGTAGGCTGCATGCTGAGCCTCCCTTCCTCTCTCTCTTCCCTGCACAGCCTGATTGGTTCCACCTGTCAGGCTGCAATTATCACTGATTTGTTTCCACCTGTTGTCACCTCTATATATACCCACTTCAGTCTGTTCTCGTTGTGTTCAACTCCTGCTCAGTCTCAGCCAGAAATCCCGTGTCAGCTCTGTTTTTGTTTAGTCAGCCAGAAGACTTTCCTTCAGCTTTATTTTGTTCAGTCACTGCCAGAGACTCTGCTTCAGCTCTGTTCCAGCTCACCCTCGGCCAGAGACTCCGTTCTAGTGATGGCGAGATGAAGCCTCATGAGGCATTGAACCACTTGAGCCAACTGGTTCGAGAAAGGGTTCATTTCTTGGAGCTTCATGTGCACACGAAACCACCTACTGGCGAGGTGTATAATCACAGCCAGCTGTATCTTAACACGTGTGATGCATTGATTTTTTTGTCTATTATGGCTCTTGGGAATGACTTCACAAAAGGTGTAGGATGAAATTATTTGTCTACATAAATTATGTATACACATATGTTTATAATAAAATATTGTTTGAATGTATTCTCTGTGTCTAATTATTCCCAAAATAGTAGTGTCATGTGATATGGCATGGTGTGTAATAATCAGACCTCTCAACTTTGATCAAAAGTTAAGAGTGAGATTATGCTAATTTTGTCTGGGGGGGGATTATGGTCAACAATTTCCCCTCAGCAGCAACACTGAAGCACACAGAGGTTCCCGCTGCATCTTTACGCATGATCCTGCTGCTGATGTCTCCCTCTTTTCAGCTCAATGCACTTCTAGACTGTTACAGTTTATAACATTCTCATCACCTTTCACAGCGACAGGTTTCTCAGTCAGTCGCCTCGCTGACCAGACAAATTTCTATTGCTCTCGTCAGTCCACTCTGGGCGGTGCGGTGGGCGGATTTTACCCCCGTTGGTGCGCTGCGTGCGACGGATAAACAGTGGGAAAATGCATAACTGAATACTGTAAAGGGCTTATATAAAGGGAACAGGGACACTGACAGATCTGAGATGAAGCCCCTGATGTTACATTTAAAATGACCTTTAAAAGTGCGCACCTGAATTAAAGCGTGAGGCAGCAGCCCACCGAAGCGCCACTGATTCTATGTTGTTAAAAACAAAAGAGCATGAAACACAGCTACTAACTCTCCTATTGACTTTAACTGGCACACGTTGCTACCGATGTGAGGACATTAAACGTAGTGATTCACGTTTTGAATGGTGATAAAAGCACCTGCTCCGAGTGAAAGGAGGGGGGGGGAGGAGCAAGCGCTGAGGCACAGAAATACGGTGCATGTAGTTAAAAAATGCAGAATTAATAAAAACAAAACTTATAAACAGACTAAGTGGCGTTTTAAACTGCATCTGGTTAGCAGAACTGTTTTATGATCCAGCGTGCAGCCATAACTGGTTCTGAATGAACCAGTCATTTCGGACGTCATCGTTTTCGGCTCCTCCCCTAAATGAAGCAAGCTTCGATACGCGCTTTACGGAAACGCCCTCTCCATTACTCAACACACGTCTCGAAGCCTCGGCACATCACGTAACATCACTACTCCGTTCCAGCCCAGCTTCAGCCCAAGACTGTTCCAGCTAAGTCACAGCCAGAGACTCGGTTCCAGCCCAGCCTCAGCCAGAAACACTGTTCCAGCTAAGTCACAGCCAGAGACTCCGTTCCAACTCAGCCCGCAGTCTAGGGTTCGCTGGTTCCGGTGTCCCGCTGTGGTCTCTGTCTTCGGCTCCTGTGCTCCGTCCTGGCTTCAGGTTCTCGGCTGCTGGGTTCTGTCCTGGTCTCAAGTTCTTGGCTCTGGTGTTCCGTCCTGGTCTCAAGTTCTCAACTCCTGGTGAGCCGTCCTGGTCTCAAGTTCTCGACTGCTGGGTTCCTTCATGGTCTCAAGTGTTCCGTCCTGGTCTCAAGTCATCGGCTCCAGTGTTCCTTCCTGATCAGTCTTTCCGCTCTACTCCTGCCGGCCAGCTTCTGCACCCTACACCTCTGTCTGGTAAAGAGACTGGTTCCTCTCGTCATCCATCATCCACACTGTTCAATAAACTCTCTTTAAAGAACCAGCTCTGTGTGTGTGCGCTGTGTCCGGGTTTCATCCCAGAAAAATACCATGACAAATGGTATGTCAAACAGTAGTTTAGGTTAGTGTACAACAAGAAATAAAAGTTATAGATTAAATCATATCACATTTCAGGAAGGTATGCATCCTTCCATCCATCCATCCACTTATCTTTCCATATTTATTTCCTTATCTGAAACTGCAGGGGTAATGGGCCAAGGAGGGAAACCCAGACATCCCTTTCCAACAGCTCTTTCACTCTCCTTGTGGAGACTTCCTTGGGATTCTTCCTCATGGTCTCCTCACAGAAAGTCATGTCTCCAATATACGACCTCCCTCAGGCATTTTAATCAGATGGCCAAACCACTTTAATATTCTTTTTTATGTGGATGAGCAACAGCACTACTCTAAGATCACTCTGAATGACAGATCTCCTCGTCCTATCTTTAAGGCTCCTATAGCAGATAGGAGAAGGCGAGGAACACACTCCTACCAGTAAACTGAGAGATTTGATTTTGGTTTACCTCCTCCTTTATGACAACAGACTGGAGAAGCACCCATGTTACCGCTGATGAGGCCACAATCCATGTATTCATCCCTTACTCTATCGTACAACCACTTGTGAGCAACACACCAAGGTAATTAAACTCCTCGGGTTGAGGCAGAGGATAACCCTTGACATGGAGGGACGATCCACCCTTCTCCAATTCAGAAACATGGCCTCAAATTTTGAGGAGCGGACCGCCATTCAGACTGCTGCTCATTTGATCTGTGAACTGCTTTAGTGCACACTAAAGGTCATGGCTTAAAGGGGACATGACGGATGCTTTTTCATTCCTTCCTTTCACAATTAAATCATTCAGTTGTGGTGTATATAGGCCTAAAGTGGAACTGTAATGCTTTGGTCTGAATTCCTCAATGTAACCCCGCAGCCCCTCTTTTGCCCCAGTTCTGAGTTGTGTCAGAGAGCAACAGTTTGGCTAGCGTCCGCTAATCAACATGCTATTAGCCTTGCTAACATCCGGTTTCGGACATTTCAAAAGGAGTACGTTTTAAAGCATAAAGCGTAACTGTTCTGCTCCGCCATCCTCCGATGGTGTTATCTGCCTTATTCCCGCATCAATATGGTATATTAATGCCGGTTTTCAAGGCAATTTTGGCATGTTTATGTTGTAACCTCTTAGCCAACGAGTTGCTGCAGCGACCCCAGACGCCCGGAGGGAGAATCGCATTAACAAACTCTGTCGTAAGGGTTTAAAGGATTTTACAGGACAAACCGGTCCTCAGAATGTTATTTTCTCAAAATAATGTTCTAGTTAACTCGTGCCTTGCATTGTGAATGGGTTGAAACACATTTCAAATGTTGTTCTGAAGTAGTTAAGCTAATTTAACCACAATTCACATTCTTTAAGGTGAGCTTCGGTTCTTTAACTTAAACAAAATATTATTTCATCAAATAATGTTTGTTTAACTTGGGCTCTGCATTGTGAATGGGTTGAAACACATGGCAAATGTTTTTCTAACTCCATTTCATGCTTGGTGAATCAGATCTTCAGTGAACAAGGATTCACTGAATTAATCTGATTATGATCAACCACTTTTGTTTTGTCTTTTGTTTGTTTTGCATGTAAATAGTTCCTTAGCTTAGCTTCTTTTTATCTTCATTTTGCTTAGTAGTTTAGTTAAGTTTCACTAGCCTAGTAGAGAGGATTTATTAATCGAAATATTGTGTTACTTCAGATAAACAGCATTACATAGTGATGTTCTCTGGATGTTCATTTTATTAAATTCTTGGACTTGAAAAGAAGTTGTCACTCCTTTGTTCTATGTGTGTGCAGGTTTTGCTGTTAAAAGATCGCTAGTGCTCGAATTCATCCCTTTCAACCATTGTCCTGATATCAGCTTAAGAGCTGATCATCACCAGACAATACTTAACAGACAGAGAGTTATTTATGAAACATTAAATAACTTTAAACAGTGTATAATTGCACAACACCAATTTTTTTAGTCACAGAAAAACATTATTACACAACATGCCATATCACATGACACTACTATTTTGGGAATAATTACACACAGAGAATACATTCAAACAATATTTTATTATACACATATGTGTATCCATAATTTATGTAGACAAATGATTTTGTCCTACACCTTTTGTGAAGTCATTCCCAAGACCCATAATAGACAAAAAATCTATGCATCACACGTGTTAAGATACAACTGGCTGTGATTATACACCTGACCAGTAGGTGGTTTCGTGTGCACATGAAGCTTCAAGAAATGAACCCTTTCTCGAACCAGTCGCTTAAGTGGTTCAATGCTTCATCTGGCTTCATCTCACCATCACTAAAGAACAGCAAAACCCGACCTACCCAGTCCATACTCCGGTTCTAACCCCCAACCCCAGACCAGACAACCCACGGGCCCATCTCGAGATGGGGTCAACATGAACCAAATGGGCCAACCAACCCTATAAGCCCTGAGGTGCTATCTCCCCCACACCCTGCCCTCCATACCTAAGCCCTACCCCCATATTCACGGGGAGAGCAAATGAATTGTGTAGGTTAATACACTCAACGACCGAACATTTTCACTTATTCTCTTTCTTCGGCATCCTTGAGTTTGGAATACAAAAGCACAGTGGAAAAAATAAAAATGGGGCATTTGCAAAATTGGTTAGCTGGAAGCTAACAGCAAAAACTGTGATGTAATAGTTCAAAAGAATGTAATAGAGAAAAGAGAAAACTGAATGGCTCAAAAAGTATGGCCAAAACAGAATATAAAGATATTTAAGCAGTACCTGAAGAGACTAAATTAAAATTTTCTGCATTCATAGAGACTCCAAGTAAAGGATTTAAGGGCTAAAGATGTGGATTTGATGATATATCACCTTTAAAGATGCCTCAGGGTCAGTCCCTGAGGCTCTCTAACTCATTACCTTCCTGTTCACATTTACACCTCTTGATTCTGTCAAAAAACAACAAAAACAGGATCAGCCCTGGTGAGGATCAGCCCTGGCGAAGTCACACCTGCACTCCAAATAAACTTGCAGATTAAAGTACATAATGCTCTTCCATTGCCTTCCTATGCATCCTACAGTAGAGTACAACTAAACTGATGACCAGTAAGCCATGTTTTGGTTTTTTTGGTCATGTCAAAAAAGCAGCCAGTCTGGATGTGTCATTGGTATAAAGTTCTTGCAAGTGTTAGGGTTAGTGTTTAGTCAAAGATCCATTTACATTAATCTCTTACTACATTATGCAGACGCTCTGTCTGAACCGATGAAGATTCACTCTTCATCTACATTTCAGATTAATTCAGTTAATCATTATTTAAGTACTAGGGTAGATGATTAAACTTTTATCCCCTGATGGTCAGTTGATTTTTGAATATGGGATAAAAAATAAAATGATAAAATAACATTACAGAAGTCACGTTCCTTACCCTGATGCAGTGAAACACTGAAATGTATGATTTGATATTTTACAGCAAATGCTTAATTTCCTTATGTTTTGATAAGACTGCATACATGACAAAATAGCAAACAGTGTGACAGACGCTTAAGGAAAATGTTGGCATTCTAAATATAATGAGGAGTTGGCAAGAACAGGATGGAACCAGAAATTGCCCTACTTGGAGGGAATTTAAAAACAAAGTAAAGATTTTGCAAGACACCACCAATTATTACTGACAAGGGTGAGTTTTGAAATAGGTAGTGAAGGGGCTGTGGCCAGTTTTGGAACCCCCTATCTTACTGGATTAGCCACTTTTACAAAAATACTGGCAAGTCATGAAAAATCAAGTTAGGAAATCTGTATATTTAAAAATTTGACTTGAGCCCTTATACAATATACAAGTCATAGCAGGAAAATACTCCCTAATAGAACCAGTTCCCTAAGGGTAAATACCAATAACATGGATTAAAGTTTGTGATCGTAACCTGACAAAAGTTAAAAATGTTCAAGGAATAATGCTTTTACAGGGCACTTTACATATTATTATACATAGGAATATTACAGTTCATGAACTAGACTAATGTTTTGAGGATTTTTGCAATTTAATACTATAAACTTGATAAATGACTAGAGATAATGCATAAGAATATGGAAAAGGGTGCAATAGCTAGGTAATTCTGGATGTTTTTTATTCATTTAAGCAATATACTATACTGCAATATAATGTTTCAACATTTAAAAACTTTCATGTAGACACTAGCTAAGTCACTGAAAACTGAAAAAGCCACTAATCAAAGTTAGCTTTGTTACCTTGAAGTTACTATTGACTCCTGCTGGCTGGATGTCATAAACTCCACTGGGTGCATGTGATGACTTACTCTTAATTTGTGTGCAGTCTTTAAAAAAAGAGATAAGTATTAAAACAATATTAAGTGTTTAGACTCTATAATAAATAACCAGTAACAGTGAATAGCTCACCTTCAGGAAACGCTGCATCCTGTTTTTTTAAAGCAGTAGACAAATAAACTGTGTGAATATGTCATTTGGCAACAGATAATAAGAGGCACTTTTCTGTAAAAAGTATTTGTCTCCTTACAGATTTCCTGTTTTTGCTTTTCATCTAACATGTTTCACATCATTTAAACAATTTTATTATTGAATTTGACCTGAGAAAATACAAAATGCCGTTTTCAAATTATTTAATTTATTAAGACAAAAAGCTATCCAAACCAACCTTGACTTAATGAAAGAGTAAACTGGTTGTGCCACTTTTGGTAAGTCTTTTACATCAAAGCAGAGAAGTTGTAGCCCACTCTCCTGTGCAGGATTTCTTTTAGTTCAGCCACACTGTTTTTTTTTTTGTTTGTTTTTTACCATGCACCATCTATTTAACGTCTCCTCGCAACATCCTAATCGGATTAAAGTATTTGTTATTTTGTTCTTTTTCATTTTGTTTTTCTTCATTCAAGGGTGAACTTGTAGGTATGCTTCGCAGCATTGTCTTGTGGCTTAACTCAAGTGTGCTTGAGCCCAAGGTCACAAACAGATGGCCCAACACTCTCTTTCAGGATTTTATACTACATAGCTAAATTCAATTACAGTAAGATAGCCAGATGCTGAAGCAGCAAAGCCAACCCCAAGGTCATTACACTACCAACACTATCTTTAACTGAAGTTGTTTTTTCTAAAATGTGCAGATTTCTTGCCACATATAACAGGATGCATACAGTACATTGTCCAAAAATGTCCACTATTTTCTTCCCAGTCCACAGAATAGTTTACCCATTGTCTTTGGCATTATTAAGATGATTTCTTTGTGAAATGCTTTTGTGTTACTTTTAGTCAGCAGTGGTTTTGGCTTTGTAACTCTCCCATAGATGACATTTTGCCCAGCCTCTATGTTAATAGAGAATCAAAAAGTATGACCTTAACTGGGACAGGTGAGACCTGCAGTTCTTTAAATGCTATTTTGCATTCTTTAATGACCAGTTTGGTGAATCGTCAATGCGCTCTTGGAGTAATTTTTTGCAGTCCGGCAACTCCTTGGAAGGGTTTTTTCCTTTTCCTTGTTTTCCCCTTTTGTGGGTAATAACTCACTGTGGCTTCATAATCCTTTCCAGACATTTAGATGTAAATTACTTTATTTCTTGCCTGTTCTTTGAATATCTTCAGATTTGGGCATATTGTTACTTTTTTAGATCTTTTAGCCTACTTTGTGTTGTTAGGCTGATTCTATGTAACTTTATCTTCATTCTACAAGTCTGTTGGTAATCCAAACTGGGTGTGGTCGAAGAAATGTAACCCAAACAATGTGGTTAATTGTAGTTTATTCATAAAATAACAGGCTAAATTGATTTAGACAATTGCTGGTGAAGATTCTCAGTCATCCAGGTCCTGGTCATTCCAAAAAAAAAGTAAAAAACAAAGCAACTGGACTTGTTTTTTGTAGTTGAAGACATTTCGCTTCCTCTCCAGGAAGCTTTCTCAATTCAAAAAGTCTGGAGTAATGTGGAGTAAAAAGCTTTATACTACTGCCCAACAAAGGCCTTGTAATGGCTTAGATAACGTGCAAATTCAACCGAAACAGCTCGACCCCTTAGTAATGGGCGATCGATTTAGACAATTGTTTGAAAACTGCTATTTTTATGTTATTTTTTTATTTTTGTTTGATCTGAAACAATTGTTGCAAAAAAGAAAAAAAATGAAGTAATCTGTAACAAGGCAAACACAGTTCCAGATTGCTGTACATTGTTTATATATAAAATATTCAAAAATACATATATTTACCTCAGTCTGGACTGAACAGCATAAAAGAAGCATCAATATGAGTCCACGGCAGTCTAGCAGGCTCTTCATTATTACCTGTGGTAAAAAAAGACAGGTTTCCCTCAGTGTTTAATAAAAAAGGCGCTTAACATTGTACTAATGCCACCAAATTAGCTCCTAAATTCCACTCCTGTAGGGGCAGAAATACAAGCATTAATGGTTACCGCTATCCTTCAAAGGCATACCTGCATGCTGGCTAAAGCTTTCTTCCCATTTCATACTAATGAACAGAACCAGCTCAGTTTTAAGCCCTGGCTAAACAACCCCTCCTCCTTCTCGGGTTCTGGATGCTTCTGCTATAGAGATAGGGTGGGTGGGGGACGAGGTCAACATAGGTCATCCAGAAGTATGGCATGTTTACTGCCCAGAAGCAACAAAAACAACATTCCAAGGCGATTCCTAACAAGAATGTGCAGCTGAAACACTGTTACACGGTACATTGCTGAGGGATGAACACTATGAAATTTAGTCCTTACAGTTGTCTTCCAGCCTCAAAAAGCCTAACTGCAATTTACATTGAAGTTAGGAGGATATACAGTTTTTCACCAGATATTTGCATAAATTATGTTAAAAAAAATACTCGCTAGCACAAATTGAATTCAGATAGGAATACACTACAGGAAATTGATAAAGTCAGAACCGAAATAAGAAATATAACTACACAGGATGTTAAACGAAACCTTCAATGCTTCTTGGATGATGATGATGAGAGGAACCAGAGTCTTTTAACTGACGGAGATGTAGGGTGCAGAAGCTGGCCGACAGGAGGAGTGCGGAGAGACTGACCAGTAGGGAACACCGGAGCCGAAGACTTGAGACCAGGGCGGAGCACTTGAGACCAGAACGAAAGACAGTAGCCGAGAACTTGAGATCAGGACGGAAACCAGGAGTTGAGAACTTGAGACCAGGACGGAACACCAGAGCCGAGGACTTGAGATCAGGACGGAACCCAGGAGCCGTGAACAGGAGTTGAGAACTTGAGGCCAGGACGGAACACAGGAGTCGAGAACTTGAGACCAGGACGGCTCACCAGGAGTTGAGAACTTGAGAGCAGGAAGGAACAGTGTCTTGGGTTGAGGCTGGGCTGGAACAGAGCTGAAGCAGAGTCTCTGGCAGTGACTGAACAAAAATAAAGCTGAAGCAAAGTCTCCTGGCTGACTGAACAAAAAAAACACAAAGCTGAAGTAAGTCTTCTGGCTGACTGAAACAAAAACTGAGCTGACATAGGGTTCTGGCTGAAAACAGAGCAGGAGTTGAACACTACAGACCGGCAAAAAGAACAGAATGAGGTGAGTATATATAGAGGTGAACACAGGTGGCAACAGATCAGTGAACATTTAACCCTCAGTTTCCCTCATCCAAACTGCAAAGCAATAAAACCTCTTCTGTTTATTGTTTTGTATCGTCCACCAGGCCCTTACACTCAGTTTTTGGATCAACTGTCAGACTTCTTATCTGATTTGGTGTTAAATACTGACAAGGTTATTATAGTGGGTGATTTTAACATCCATGTTGACACTGAATGTGATAACCTTAGTGTAGCCTTTAAAACTATCTTAGATTCAATTGGTTTTGCTCAAAATGTGCATAAGCCAACGCACTCTCGGCTCCATACTTTGGACCTTGTGCTGACATATGGCATTGATTGTGAAGAACTAACAGTATTCTCTCACAACCCTGTCCTATCTGATCATTTTTTAATAACATTTGAGTTTAATCTAACTGAGTTCTCCACCCCCAAAAGAGGGTTCCATTATAGTAGATCTTTATCGGATAATGCTGTATCAAAACTTAAAGAGTCTGTCCCCCTCTTAATATCCTCAGTATTGCAGAAATGCCCTGTAGATGGCAGCAATGCTGTTTCTTCCCATTCACAAATAGATACATTTGCTAACAGTGTGACTTCCTCATTGCATTCTGCATTAGATAATGTAGCTCCCTTGAAAAAGAAGGTGATAATTCACAGGAAGCTGGCTCCTTGGTTTAATTCAGAGCTGCATTCCTTGAAGCACAATGTTAGGAAATTGGAGAGAAAATGGCGCTCTACACACCAAGAGGAATCCTACCTAATCTGGAGGGACAGTCTATTGTTGTATAACAAGACCATTCGCAGAGTTAGAGCAGCATATTTTTCATCATTAATTGAGGAGAATAAGAATAATCCTAGATTTCTCTTCAATACAGTTGCCAAACTTACCCAGAGCCACAGCTCTGTTGATCCAGCCATCCCCTTAGCTCTTAGCAGTAATGATTTTATGGGATTCTTCATAAATAAAATTGATGCCATTAAAAATAAAATAATTGGCATCCTCCCAAACATGATTACCTTGTCCACAGTAAGTGAGGCAGCATTGGAGGAATCCTTAGAACCTGCGCAGTGTCTGAACTGTTTAAAAGCAGTAGAGCTTTCTGAGCTATCTAAAATTTTAGCTTCATCTAAACCTTCTACCTGTATGTTAGACCCAATCCCAACCAAGTTGTTTAAGGAGGTATTCCCTCTGATCAGTGGTCCTATTTTAGACATGATTAATCTATCCTTAGTAAATGGATATGTACAACAGGCTTTTAAAGTAGCTGTTATTAAACCTTTACTTAAGAAACCTTCTCTTGATCAAGATGAGCTAGTAAACTACAGACCTATATCTAATCTTCTTTTCTTATCTAAAATTCTTGAGAAAGTAGTTGCTAATCAACTTTGTGAACATTTACAAAGTAATGACCTACTTGAGGAGTTTCAGTCAGGCTTTAGAGCTCATCATAGCACTGAAACAGCTCTGGTGAAGGTCACCAATGATATTCTCATGGCCTCAGATAATGGACTTGTGTCTATACTTGTCCTGTTAGATCTCAGTGCTGCATTTGACACAGTTGATCACAATATTCTCCTACAAAGACTTGAGCATACTGTAGGGATTAAGGGAAAAACATTAGGCTGGTTTAAATCTTATCTGTCGGACAGATTCCAGTTTGTTCATGTTAATAATAAATCTTCTTCAAACTCTAGGGTCACCTGTGGAGTACCACAGGGGTCAGTCCTTGGACCAATTCTATTTACTATATATATGCTTCCGGTTGGCAAAATGATCAGACAGCATGGGATTAATTTCCACTGTTATGCTGATGACACTCAGCTATATTTATCCATAAATCCTGATGAATCCAATCAGTTATTTCGACTGCAGTCATGTCTTGATGACATCAAAAGCTGGATGACTTTAAATTTCCTGCATTTAAATTCTGACAAGACGGAAGTTGTAATCTTTGGGCCAGAGTCCTCAAAAAATAAACTTCTTAATCAATCACTTAATCTGGATGGCATTAACTTGGTCTCTGGTAATAAAGTTAAAAACCTTCGTGTTGTTTTCGACCAAGACATGTCATTTAAATCCCATATTAAACAGGTTTCCAGAGTTTCCTTTTTTCACCTCCGGAATATCGCCAAAATTAGAAACATTCTGTCCAGGGGTGATGCTGAAAAACTAGTCCATGCATTTGTTACTTCAAGGCTGGACTATTGTAATTCTTTACTATCAGGAAGTCCACAAAATGCAGTTCGAAGTCTTCAGCTGATCCAAAATGCTGCGGCAAGAGTCCTGATGAAAATCAACAAGAGGGATCATATTTCTCCAATTTTAGCTTCCCTTCATTGGCTTCCTGTTAAATCAAGAATAGAATTTAAAATTGTTCTTCTAACGTATAAAGCCCTTAATAACCAAGCTCCATCATATATCAGAGCTCTGATTACCCCGTATGTTCCTAACAGAGCACTTCGCTCTCAGACTGCAGGTCTGCTGGTGGTTCCTAGAGTCTCTAAAAGTAGAATGGGAGGCAGATCGTTTAGCTATCAGGCTCCTCTCCTGTGGAACCAACTCCCAGTTTTGGTCCGTGAGGCAGACACCCTATCTATTTTTAAGACTAATCTTAAAACTTTCCTTTTTGACAAAGCTTATAGTTAGAGTGGCTCATGTTACCCTGAGCTATCTCTATAGTTGTGCTGTGATAGGCCTAGGCTGCTGGAGGACATCAGGGTCTAATTTTCTCACTCTACTGATTTCTACTGTTCTTCATTCTACGGTTCTCCAGTTTTGCATTGTATTACATTGAAATGACTGTCGTCATTTCAGCTTTTAACTTTTTGCTCTCTCTCTTTTTCTTCATAGTAGGTACACCTGGTCTGGCGTTCTGTTAACTTTGACATCATCCAGAGAAGACGGCTCACCCGTTACTACCATCTAATGTAGAACAGATTACTAGATCAATGTGTGCTTCTGTGCTTTTTGTCTCTCTTGTTGTGTCTCTGCTCTGTCTTCTGTAACCCCAGTCGGTCGAGGCAGATGACCGTTCATACTGAGCCCGGTTCTGCCGGAGGTTTTTTTTTCCCGTTAATGGGTGGTTTTTCTTCCCACTGTCGCTTCATGCTTGCTCAGTATGAGGGATTGCTGCAAAGCCATGTACAATGCAGACGACTCTCCCTGTGGCTCTACGGTTCCCCAGGAGTGAATGCTGCTTGTCGGGACTTTGATGCAATCAAATGGTTTCCTTATATAGGACATTTTGACCAATCTGTATAATCTGACCCAATCTGTATAATATGATTGAACTTGATTTTGTAAAGTGCCTTGAGATGACATGTTTCATGATTTGGCGCTATATAAATAAAATTGAATTGAATTAAATTGAAGACCATTGATGTCTCTAACATCAGTGTTGACCTGGGAAAGTCAATATCCTGCCTATGTTTACATACACAAAGTTTCAAGATCAGATTAAATGTATTCGGATTAAATAATCAGATTGTACCATTTGTATGGGCACACAATCAAGTAATCTGTTCATAATGTGTGTGTGTGTGTGTGTGTGTGTGTGTGTGTGTGTGTGTGTGTGTGTGTGTGTGTGTGTGTGTGTGTGTGTGTGTGTGTGAAACCTCACGGCCCTTGGCAGGTCCCTTATCAACCAGGTTGGCCTCCGGATCCAGGGTTCGATCCCCCACATGTCAGTTGGTGGCATCAAGCTGTTGCAGTTCCTGCGGGCAGTTGCTTTTCCAATGTCTCAATTGTCCACAGTTGTGACATGCATCAGAACGGAACCACTGTCCACGCCCACAGCCTCTGCCCGACATTCACAGTCACATCCATAACGGTTAGATCTTCCTCGCTGAGATCCACCGGAAAAAAGAGTTAGGGCAAACTTGGGCAGGTCAGCGTCTCTTTTGCCAACTTTCCTTTTCTTTCCTTCACTGATGACATCACCGCTTTGCAGAGCATTCCTCTTTAAATCAGCCAGATGCACACCATGGCTCCAGTCCACATGCAAAATTTAATTTCTGCAGCAAATCTTTCTCCGCCCTCTCTGGGATTAGGGAGAAGGGCAGCGCTGGCCTGGATGTGAGCTGCAGTACATGGTCTAAACACCAGCTGGGGTTCATTTGTTCTGGCCTCCAGCATGGGAAATTGATGAATCTGTCCTTCCCCCGTTTCTTGCTGTTTCCCATTTCTTAGCCATGTGAAATCTGGAGAGGCACGAATAAAAGGAGTTCTGTTTCTGTCTTTGGATGACTCTTGTGGCTGCTCTGTCTTGGGAGTGACTGGGTCTGATGAGGGAGGGATCCTCCCGTAGTTTTCCACCCGCTGCTCCATCAGAGCCTCCCTGCTTGCTGAGCTCGACTTGCTCCCCAGCCTTGCCTCTATCTGTATACTGTTGAGTAGGTTGACGTCTTTTCGGAAGGGGACAGCAGTCCAGATCTGGCTCAGCCACCTGGAGGGCCTGCAGCTCCACCTGCAATGGAGCATATGGACAAGAGGGGGAAGCCCCACTAGGTCTATTTGTAATTGGAAACATCAGCAGCATGACCAGCATTGTCACGTCTGTTACCCATGTCCCCAGATAAATATTTTCCCCCTTTACTTGTAGCATTCATTCCAACACTTTACTCATCTTTCCCTCAGGTCTAAATCCTTTTTTTATATATTTTTAGGCCCGAGCAGCGAA
Organism: Fundulus diaphanus; assembly: GCA_037039145.1. Classification (NCBI taxonomy): domain Eukaryota; kingdom Metazoa; phylum Chordata; class Actinopteri; order Cyprinodontiformes; family Fundulidae; genus Fundulus; species Fundulus diaphanus. The sequence continues at coordinate 44,478,268 of CM073143.1, forward strand.
GCGCTGCGAAGGCCTATTGTATCTGTACTGTTTCTTATTATTAGGCCCGAGCAGCGAAGCGCTGCGAAGGCCTATTGTATCTGTAGTGTTTAATTATTAGGCCTGAGCAGCTAAGCGCTGCGAAGGCCTATTGTATCTGTAGTGTTAATTAGGCCCGAGCAGCGAAGCGCTGCGAAGGCCTATTGTATCTGTAGTGTTTAATTAGGCCCGAGCAGCTAAGCGCTGCGAAGGCCTATTGTATCTGTAGTGTTAATTAGGCCCGCGCAGCGAAGCGCTGCGAAGGCCTATTGTTTCTGTGTTGTTTCTTATTATTAGGCCCGAGCAGCGAAGCGCTGCGAAGGCCTATTGTTTCTGTGTTGTTTCTTATTAGGCCCGAGCAGCGAAGCGCTGCGAAGGCCTATTGTTTCTGTGTTGTTTCTTATTAGGCCCGAGCAGCGAAGCGCTGCGAAGGCCTATTGTTTCTGTGTTGTTTCTTATTATTAGGCCCGAGCAGCTAAGCGCTGCAAAGGCCTATTGTATCTGTAGTGTTAATTATTAGGCCCGAGCAGCTAAGCGCTGCGAAGGCCTATTGTATCTGTAGTGTTAATTAGGCCCGAGCAGCGAAGCGCTGCGAAGGCCTATTGTTTCTGTGTTGTTAGGCCCGAGCAGCTAAGTGCTGCGAAGGCCTATTGTATCTGTAGTGTTAATTAGGCCCGAGCAGCTAAGCGCTGCGAAGGCCTATTGTATCTGTAGTGTTAATTATTAGGCCCGAGCAGCTAAGCGCTGCGAAGGCCTATTGTATCTGTAGTGTTTAATTAGGCCCGAGCAGCTAAGCGCTGCGAAGGCCTATTGTATCTGTAGTGTTAATTAGGCCCGAGCAGCTAAGCGCTGCGAAGGCCTATTGTATCTGTAGTGTTAATTATTATTATTATTATTATTCTTATTATTCTGCCCCCCTAAAGAGGGGCCTTTTTGGGGGCTTTCTCATTCTCAAAAACTCACCAAACTTTGCAGATGCATGGTGACTGTTTAAAAATTTTGTATTTTAAGGTCGTCACAAAAATCAAAAGAAAAATGCCACAAAAATCAAAAGAAAAATGCCTCAACGGCGCCACCTAGCAATTTTCAAAGGACCCTTTGCTATTCACTTACTTCATCGTAGAGACATGAGATTTGGTACAGTGGTAGAGCTCACCAAGACGCTCAGAATTTACAATTAATGTCATAGTGTAAATATCACAGGAAGTCGGCCATTTTAGATTGAAAGTCTGATTTTGACCTCAATTTTGACAGTTACAGCATTGGTATAAGATCTAACTCCTCCTAGAGATATCGAGCGATCGGCTTGAAACTCGGGCAGTCTGATCATAAGGCATGGCCAATCAAAAGTTATCAAAACGGTGAGTTTTTGAGCATGCTGAAGGGGCGTTGGCAGGGGTCAAAGTTCACCTATTCGCCACAAAAAATAAAAGTGTTATATCTCCTACACAGAAACACACAGAGGCACCAAACTTTCTGTGATTGATCATCATCAGGTCTCCTATAATATCCAATGGTCAAATGATGACATTGCTTAGGCCACGCCCCCTGACAACAGGAAGTGTCATGTTTTGTTGTAAGCGGTCGCTATGTTACCCCTCTGAGCTAATCAACATGAAACTGTGTCCACAGACAGAACACATGTTGGTATGTTGTGGATTTCAGGCTCAACTGGATTCGATGGAGCAGGGGGGCGTGGCGGCGTGGCATATTCACCTCAAACGCTGCTGTCATACGTTTGGCTCTGAATTCCACAGTTTTGGGCCGAGCTGCCTAAAATTCATTTGGATGCATCCTTATCCACCCCCCAACAGGAATCCATAACAAACTTTAGTGAGCAGGACTTCGTTTCTCTATAGCGCCACCAAGCAATTTTCAAAGGACCTTTTGCTATTCACTTACTTCATCGTAGAGTAATGAAATTTTGTACAGTTGTAGATCTCAGCAAGATGCTCAGAATTTACAATTAATGTCATAATGCAAGTATCACAGGAAGTAAGCCATTTTAGATTGAAATCTGAATTTTGACACCATGTTGACATGGTATCAAATACCATCATCATCCAGCAGGGGGCAACAAGAGACCACAAATAAACCCCAAAGGAATTTCTCTTGGTAAGTAAGTGATCTTAACTCTTTGGTTTCCTTATATATTTAAATTGAACAGATATACAAATCCTGCTTGAAAACTGTCAAACTCTTGTTCAATACATTTCAGTTTTTATTTATATAGCGCCAAAATCATGAAACATGTCATCAGGGGTGGATTGGGACAAAAAAATCGGCCCTGGCATTTTGGATTAGACTGGCCCACCACATTTCTTTTGTGTACTGAATGTGTATACCAACTGTGCAATACCTTGAAGTCAGGATAATGGAAATTAGTGAGAGTGGACACTTAAAATAAAATATACCAAAATCTTAATTTATTAACACTGTAAAATGTAAACTCCACCACAGCACAGCAACTATTCTTAGATCAGAGAGAGAGAGAGAGAGAGAGAGAAAGAGAGGTGTCACGGTTAATCACACATATTATCACGTTACATCATTATAAGAAGTTATTGTAAGTTCCTCATCAGATCTATTCAGTCTTCCAGATACTGTAGGGTAACATTGGACTAATGTGCACTCACTGTGTAAAAAAGGATGCCAATGACAAAATGAACCAGAGAAATGCCTCACTTGCCATCATGGAAAGAAAGAAAATATATAATAACATAATATAAATTTTGATTTACTCAGTCATTTGTAATAAGTATTTTATTTATCTAATTTCCTAATTTTTGATCATATTTTCTTTAAAATCGCAGACTTTTCGCTATTTTTCATGTAAATCCTTGGTGGCGCTTCATAGCGAAGCCGGTGAGGCCGCAGCGAGCTTGGCCTCCCCTGGGATTGCGCAATCCCATGTTAACTGCGCTGACTTCCATTCTGTGAATGCATCTTCCTGTCTCTAGATCATAAATTCAATTGTTCAAACAGTTATGAACTGATTTTCCACAATTTAATATATGTGGATTACGAATTGTGTTTTGGTCATCAAACTGTGTGCAGATAACATGTTTTCGTGGTGCTGGCCGATCATAAACAGCAAAGAACTGGTTGTAGGTGAGGCCGGCAGTTCCTTGGCCGCTAGGCAGGGGGCGCTCAAGGGGCACCGCTCGTGATCCCCAAATAGTAGAGTCAAAACAAGTTATTGATGTTTTATTAGCGAGTTTTGCTAAACAAGTAAAGCACTAAAAAGACTCTAAACACACAGCTGGAACAGGACTGATCAGGGAAGGCTTTCCTCCCTGGCAGTGAGCTCCACTGAGACTAAGAGACTTTTAAAACTGAAGAAGATAAAGAGAACTTTTACCGGAAAATGATGATATTTTTGTTCAGAAAGAGCGCCACAGGGACTTAAATTATAAGTAGAGGTAAGACAGCGATACTTATTCATGTTTTGTTTTTGTGATAAAATGTGCGTAATGTGGGTTATAGTTTTAGAATGTGTTACAAATGCAGAAATCCATCATAACTCATAAACTGTTACCAATCAAATGACAATTTTTTTTCATCAAAGAACCAATATTTTTCCATGTATCTTGGTGAATTTATTTGGCTCAATCAGTCTCCTTCAGCACTTTGCAACGAGTCTACTCTGTAGAGTGTATATATTTGTAAATCTGACTCTGATGACGTCAGTGCCTCACCAGCTATGAACTCTACCGCACGTCACTGACTACAACCACCACCACCATATTTTACATCAGACACCGGAGCAGATGAAGGGCCTGCTGTTGGGAACATGTCAGTGAGTTTGACACATTTCGCAGCATCCGTTTGAAGAACACGTTTCTTTTTTTCGTGCAGTTTCTCTGCGCCTCCCTTGCGTTTCTTATCCATTACTACTGTGAACACCGCTGCACAAAGTTCCACATGGAGCGTGAAGGTGTTTTTCTACTTTATGATTGGCCTAGCCCTTTAGACTGTCAGGGATGATAACCAATGGGCTGCAGTAGCCTGTGGTAAGGGCCGGATGATCGGAACAGACTCTTGCGCTGCTGATTTTATTTTTCTTCATGCATTATGCAAATATAACGAGGCAGATATATAAAATAATAATAATAATAATAATGATACATATTATTAATATACATGTCGGGTCTGCCAGCCCAACCAGCACGTCGGCCCACCGGGAAAACGCCCGGTACACCCGATTACCAGTCCATGCCTGCATGTCATCTAAAGGCATTTTACAATGTCAAAATCAATCAGATTATACATTTTAACTCAGATTATCCAGATTGGTAAAAGAAATTCCTATATAAGGGAACCACTTGATTGCATCAAAGTCGTAACAAGCAGCATTCACTCCTGAAGAAGCGTAGAGCCACAGGGAGAGTCGTTTGCATTGTACATGGCTTTGCAGCAATCCCTCATACTGATCAAGCATGAAGTGACAGCAGAAGGAAAAACTCCCCATTAACAGGAAGGAAAAACCTCCAGCAGAACCAGGCTCAGTATGAACGGTAATCTGCCTCGACCGACTGGGGTTACAAAAGAGAGAGAAGAGACACAACAAGACAGACAAAAAAGCACAGAAGCACACATTGATCCAGTAATGTGTTTTACATTAGATGGTAATAACAGGTGATCTGTCCTCCCTGGATGATGTCACAGCTAACAGAACGCCAGACCAGGTGTACCTACTATGAAGAAAAAATAGAAAAAACAAAAAGTTAAAAGCTGAAATGACAACAGTCATGCAAAATTGAAGAACAATAGACCCTGATGTCCTCCAGTAGCCTAAGCCTATAGCAGCATAACTATAGAGGTAGCTCGGGGTAACATGAACCACTCTAATTATAAGCTTTGTCAAAAATGCAATTATTGGGCTTTCTTCCTCTGGAAACAGAAGCAAACAACGCCTTACTGACGCAGCCATGACGTACTGGTTGAATTCACACAGCTGAAAGCACAGCGATCTGATTGGCTGAGCAGCAAAATTTGAATCACGTATGCAAGAAACAAAACCTTTAAACACATGAAATAACTAACTTTAAATAACTAAAAGGGTTATGTTAACTTTTCACATGAAGCTGGATTATATTGGTATACTTTTTTTTGTCAGCGTTTAGTTTTGTCTTGGCTTTTTTACTATTAGTTTTCAGTTCTTCCTCCTAGTTAGGGTTTTAGTTACTTACTCCTCTCCCGGTGTGCTTTTGCTAGTCGTTTGTTTCCTGTCTCAGGTTTAATTTGTTGGTCTCTGCCTACTGCTGGGTTTAACCTGTTTCACCTCTGGACTTCAGGTGGAGCTGATATCCTGTTGACATCCAGGCCCATAAGTAACCATCCTGCCTCAGCTCCTGCTCTCATCTACTCCCATTCCAGTTCAGTCCTGCTTCTCTGGTTTCATCATCCACCACTATCTACCTTTCAATAAACTCTCAATTTTAGCTCCATGTGTAGTTCTGAGTTCTTTGAAGACAAATCCTGACAATGTTTAAACTATAAAGTAATTTTATTCATATTTTATGTAAAATAAATTCCCATGTCTTTAGATTTAAATTAAGTTTGGTCAAGAAAGTAAAACCTTTAATGTCACATGATTGCAACAGCTTAAAACCACACATTACACACTTACAATTATGTGGATGGAATTCTAAACAATAACTGAATTCCCATCTTTACTAACTGAAGAGACATCGGTGATGAAGTTTCAGCACTTTTATTGAGAAACAGAGCAGAGATCACATAGATGGAAAGTAATCGCATCCCACGATCCCTCTGCGTCTGCCCCGTCACTGCCTGTTTTGCTTTTCCAGTTCTCCCTTTATACTGCACAGTGGCCTTGGCATGAGACAAAACAAAGAAAGGATCTGTGTGATCACATACAAAACAAGATGACCCATCTCATGAAAATGTGAACAAAACACAAAGAACCCATTTATGTAAACTTGTAAAGTGGGACCCAAAAGGTTCCTGTGTTGGAATCGGGCAGTGCTGGAACTTTTAGTACAGATAAACATGAATGCTCCATAGAGCTTTATCACACAAGATCAAAGGTTTAACTTTTAACTACAATTTAGGGTTCATGTAATTAAGTATGGCCTGTTTTAGGTACCTATGCGCACATTATTTTAAATTTATATTAGACTAGGTAAGCTAAACCTGTTTAGTAACCAAGGTCGAATCCATCTACTCTTCCCCAACCCTGTCAAACCCCACTTGGTTCTCCAATCGCCATTCCCATGGATAAACATCCATCACTTTCATACCTTACAAACCCAGGAGCACCAGTGTGGGATATCAGAGGGCAGAAAGGCCTTTATTCATCAGAAAACTCATCCTTTCTAAAGGATGATAAAAACTGATGTGACCCCAGGTGACATCCCGCTCTGGGCCAATTTGAGCGAGAAGTACCTCTATTAAAAGTAGGAGTTACCATTAGCAGCTAATATTAAAGGATCTTTAGAGCCAATTTGATCCTGGTTCTTCCTATATGAAATCAAGAATTGCATAAACCTTAGGTCTTTGTGTGTCTGAAGCAAACAGTTTCCATTCTTTACCGTAAAACCATTGTGATATATGATATTACATTACAGTGTAGATGTCATAACACAAAAAAATTAAACATGTCAGTTGAACAGAGCAGATAAACAAACAGTAACACTATGTGAAAAGAGTCTGAAACATATAGAACGCAAAGTTAAGTAAGCCTTCAGGCCATTCAGGGCACAAGGCAGAAATTAATCTAATGGCGCAAAGGGTCTCATCAGGCAACTCGTACCATTGAAGAATAAGAAATCAGAGTTCTCTTGCTTCTTCATCCCCAGTCTTCTTCTTGGTTTCCCTCTCGCAGGCTGGACAATTGAGCTGGATTGTAATGATTGCTCAGTTCTGGATTGGGTAATTAACATTTTATTTTGCATTTCTCCCTAATAAAACACTTTGTGAAGATGGTCACGAGTCCTTGTTTCTACTGGGGAACAGAAACAAGGTGTAATTAGTGTTCTTATCAAAACCCTCATTCACGTGTCATTTATTATAAACATCCTCCAAGCACATTCACATTCAAGATATTTCTGTGCACAATTATTTAACTCCCAGAGTTCTGCAATTTAATTACTATTTAAAAGAGTAATCTTTAAGTTCAAATGTATTTGCAATAATTTGTAGTAATTCTTAACTTTTATTGTCTTACATTTCCACAACCCCCTCGTGTGTGCAATGTCTCTAGTTGTAAGGATCTCCCCTGATGTCCTGTTCAAGATGTTCTTTACACAACAGGAGTTCCAATGTTGGGTGTCATTGCTGCTTTGATGTTCCTCAGAGAAAACCTTCATTCATTGATATCACCTTCAAGCTGTTACCCTTTTATCATCACAGTCCCCCAGCAATCCTGACCAGATCCAAAATGTCCCCATAATTTAATCTAATTAAATTAATTTTACTTATTTTCTGTATGTAAAAGGACAACCATTAATTTATCCTGATCTAAAAGCCTTCTAGGTTAAACGTTAGATAAACTGAGTTTTATGTGTTTTTTTTCCCCTCAGGATGTTTTAACCAGTTACAAAGAACTATTAAATTATTTGTGTTCTAGTTGAGAGATACTTAATCTCTGTAAATATTGTAACAATTGTACACTGGTGCTTTAATCACAAATATACTCATGTTAATTAGTAGAATGTGTCATTATGCTAATTTTGCAACCTTATACATTTTAGCCATGAATCTTTTCTTTTGAGTTTTATTGATGCCTGCTGGAGTGGCAGAAATCAGCTAACTTTTAGATGTTCATAAATGAAATGTAATTTAAAAGTTTCGATCACTCTGCCTATATAGTGGAAACAAATTAATTCATTTATTTATTCAACTGTTGATATAATACCCACTTAATTTATTAGGTTGTTCTATGATTCCATCAAGTTGCTACTTTAAAAGTTTCCACATTTTACATAATCCTAATGTGTTTCATAATGTGTGTTTTGTTTTAATTGTGTACAAGAAAATCTGAAGTGAAATGCATGAAGACGTGTCTGCCCAACTCATCTGTGTTTTTTGTCCGATGCCTCAGTCATAGTACTTGCCATTTTCAGTCCAATGTCTGAGTTCAACAGGACAACATTCTCCTTCCCTTCAAGAGCCCATCCTCCAGTTCTCGTGCCTGCAAAAAGAATGAATTCTGCCAGCATTTTTTGCCAAAGAAACGCTACATAGTTTGAAAAGAAAATACAGCAAAGCAGTCACAAACAACATTTTAACTACAGCGCTTCCTTCAAAACGACAAACATAAAAAAAGAAAATAGAAAAAATAAATAAAACTAAAAGAAATAATAATAATAATGACTTTTTTTTCTTTTCTCTGTCCAAATAAAACTCAAAACTGGATCGGACTGAACTCAATGATCATAACCCATAGACAATAATCAGTTTACGCAGCATTTGGCCTCGCAATCAGCAGACAGTGGCTCTTACACACAGCCATCATGTCTTGCAGGCCTCCCACAACCAAGTGGCATGAGGCCACAGTGACTTCAGAATATTTCTTACAACAGATTGCTAAAATGATTACAAGCTAAAACCACACATTACACCCTCATGATCACTAAAATATGTAGGCACAACTACTGCCTCCACTTTATATGTCCTTGATTTAACATAAACATGATCTATCAAAGTATCTTTTTCAGTAGTTGCTTCTCCAACCATTTGTAGATATCCTTTATCACAAACAAATTTTGTGATAGTTGATGACTTCAAAATATCATCATTAAAATCTCCAATCACTGCTATTGTGTCACTTTGTTTCTCAAGCCAATCAAGTAGTTTTCCTAAATTCTTTTTAAATAGTGAAAGAGGGTATAGTGGCGGTCGGTAAATTACCCCAAGAACCATGTTAAAACTACAAAACCGATACACTAAACACTCCAAATTCAGCTCTGGTTGCTGAAGTACTTGAAATTCTACATCATCTGCACAATAGATGCCAACACCACCATGTTGTTGGTCTTGCAATGCAATCAATTCTGGATGCCTGCCAGTATACGACAAACATCGTGGACGGTTAGTGAAACTGTAACCATCTATTTTTACTGTATCCGTTTGGGTTGAAGACACCCATGTTTCTGTAAGAGCAATGCATTTAGGTTTCCAATGTTCTGTATAACAGGCTAAATCTTTTACATGCCGATTCAAACTTTGCACATTCATTAGGAATACAGTAAAAACAGATGTGTTAAATCGATCCAATTGATTTGATTCAATAAAAAGAGGTGTCATACTCTGAAGTGCAACCAAAATGTCATCCTTACAATAAATCCTCTTTTCATCAAAATTTTGAATCGTCAATCCTAAAACACTTCTTACACGACTTATAGCCACATAAGCTTGTCCCGGTGCAAATATTTTACTAAAAACAAACAACAGCTTCATCAACAGTTAGTCCTTGAACTTTGTGTACTGTACAAGCCCATGCCAATCTGAGTGGAAATTGTCGCCGCAATCCACCTTTAACAGTGGCTCGTTCCTCCTCAGGTCCAATGGGTGTGGATCCAGCCAAATCTGATGATGCATAGTGGCAGCTCTTCCTTTTCTGCATGCCTACACGATCATCATCAAATTTAACATAGACCACTTTAGGAAACTTGTCCTTTTCTGGTATTGATATTTCCATAACAGTACCACAAACACCATTAACCAAACCATCGCTAACGTCCACATTTTTACACAACATAACACGCGCTCCTTTACCCAATAACAACACTTCTGACAAGCAAGTATTTGACGCTTTTGCATGATTTCCTTCCAACAACCTCAATTTTCCTGTTTTTTTATCATTGACATAGTCCTGTGCCCCAATAGTTACAAATTCAGGACAAGTCTCATATAATCGATGAATATTGTGCTCATTTACTTGTTTATTGGTTGCATATATGTGCAAGGCTGAGCTAACCTCACCTGTTTCACAACGTTTTAAAATCTGCAAATCATCAGCCAATAATGGTGTGCCTTTGGAGAGAGTTCTCATCCTGTTTAGCAGTTGAGAAAACACAGAATCTTTTTGTCTAACTATTTCAGTTAAGTCTACAATTTTAAATAAATCTGACCATATATTTGTGGCAACACCATCTGAATACAGTGGTTTACCTTTCACGGGAGGGAGCTGATAGAAATCACCGACCACAATTACACTAATATTACCATATGATTTTACGTTTTGTTTAATCTGACGCAGTCGACCATTAACATATGATAAGAGATTGTGATCCACCATTGAAATTTCATCTATAATAAGAAGCTGGAGATCACAATATTTGGCACGCAAGGTATTTAGCTTTTCTTCACTCAAAGGAGTATATGGTAAGCGTACATCCTTTCCAATAGAAAATGTGGTGTGGATTGTTGTTGCTTCTAAATTATATGCAGCAATGCCGGTGGGAGCTGTCAGTAGTACGCATGTGTTGTCAGGAGACTGACACACAGTGGACAATAACCGTTTTGATTCATATTTAATTGCCCTGATTAAATGACTTTTTCCTGTCCCAGCACCACCTGTGATAAAAATATGCAGTGGTTCAGGATTTTTTCCATTCACTTTGGCTAGACACCATTGCCTGATTTGATAAAAAACAGAGAACTGTTTTTCATTTAAAGATCTAATTAATGCAAGGCCTTCACTTCTAGTCATTTTTCCTTTCTCAAATACTGACAATTCTTTACACTGAAAACTTAAATCAGGGATTTGTTCCTGGTCACTGTTTTCTATTTCTCTTTCTTTTTGTAATTCCACGCACTCCAATCGTTCGAGTTCAACTTCAGGACACAATTCAGCCCATGCATCTTCCAGCATTACATCTCCAGTAACATTGTCAACAGCCTCAAAATGATCAGATACCACCTCAAATTCACTCCTATTTAAATGTACAACAGACTTTACTGAATGCTTTGTTCCATCAACAAAACTAATGACACCAGTTCGATAAAAGTCACCAAAGGTTTCACAATGTACAGGTTTCAGTTCAGTATCAGAGCGATAAGGCAGAAATAGCTGCATTATGCTTTGATAAAACTTTTCTGGCTCTTTTGTTTCAGAGAAACGCGCATAACGAACAACTGCTGGTTTTGACCGAGTTCTTTTCGCAACAAACCCAAAATCCTTATTCAATTTAACTGAATTTCTACACTTCTCATTTTTGGACAAAACACGATACTCTGAAACAAACTTGGCCAGGCACATATCAGGAAACACATCATCATTTGGCCTATTCTTATAGCGGTCAATTATACCAGTCATCCACATGTCTTCAGGGGTAAGATCCTGTAATGTAGCTTTTTGTTTCAAAACAGATATGGGTAAACTCATTTTCACAATATTATCACCTGTTGGAATAAAAACAACTTTCCGAGAACACTCCTTTAAATGCATGTTGGTGAGTCTATATACTGCCTCCTGAGCACAAACATCGCGATTATGCAAATAGACACTACCAAGTCTCTTTAAAGCTTCTTTAGCACTAACATTGCCTTCTTTGGCTGCTTCTCTTTGTGCATTTCCTAGAAGAAGACCAATTTCACGTTCACTTTTTGACATATAAGATACTATATAAACACAGCAGGCATAAGCATCGACGCAATACTATATATCAATATTTGCATTCCAAGCTTTTAACAGCGGTCTACTATATTGATTGATCCAGATTTCATTAATTTGCCTTTTCAACACCACATGTGTATTCCTACTAAGTCGTTTATATGCCGTTTCAAATAAGCCTTGACTAATGCACAAGCCTTCAAACATTTCTTCCACAGTATTGTATGGACAGTTGTCAACTGAAATGGCATTCTTTATCTTTGTTAAAATATCGCTTGCTACATCTCTGTCCATTTGTTCCAAAAGTGTCTTATTCTCATCAACACATTGACAATCTGCACTACCATCAGTTTTATCCAAATTGCATTTACAAGTCTTGACCGGATCTTGATATTTTTCACCACGACAAATAAAAGTGCAGCAAGATGCAGGCCGAGGGAAATTAAAACGACAAACAGTTTTTTTTTTTTACAAGTTTTTGAATGTCGTTTTGAATGCTGTTGTACAGATGTAACTACTTCAGACAATGTATCTTCTTCAGATGGAATTTCACATGTCACATACTCATCAATAAACGCAATAACCTCTTCATCCGTGTTCTTGTCCAAAATTGGAGCACCGGAAATCCAAAATAGACAATGGCAATGAGGAGAACCACGCTGCTGGAATTCTACACGGTAATAATAGTCTTCGATTTTTCCGATCGGATTAGCAGGAGACATGAGGACTTCTCTTAGAAAAACATGCCATCTAAAATCAAACATTCTAGCAGCAGTAACAGGGTTTCGACGCAACAATTCACACTTCTCTGCCCATTGCAACTGTTCCAAAGTCTGCGTTCGCCCTTCCTGCTTTAAGATGCTATAAAGCAGATTAGTCCATCTCATATCTGCAGATGAAAACGAGGCAAACCATGTGGGTTTCCCCAACATTCTAACACAAGCTAGCAAGTCACGTTGAGCAGTCTGCCAGAAAGCTGGTGTGCCTCGAATAGGTTTCAAGAAACGATAACCATCATCAAACTGTAATAACTTATTTATAGAGTTTTCATCCCTCAAAACCTCACTCATATTTTGAGATGTACAACTTGTACCTTTACGTAAAGCTACTGACACTTTAGACACAACCTGCTCAAGTTCTGACATGTACTGTGCAAAGAATATATATTCCACATTACGCGCAAATCTACCATCAGCATGAAGAAGTCTGTTATTAAAATAACGACTCAAAGTCAAATGATACTGCCGCTTTTCATGGTATGTGTTACAACCCGATGGGAACAATACAGGGAAACATTTTGCTTCGTTAGTACTATCAGAAAGCAGTTTTATAGGGTTATTATTTTCACTTGGTGCAACATTCAACACATTATCAACATACAGATCCAATGCTTCTTGTCCTATATCTACGGGCATAAGACAAGTGTCCTGGAACATGCAGTGTTGCTGTCTGTCATGTAAAAGGTCATCATCATTTTCATCTATGGACATGTCCTCATCTTGTTCTTCAACATTATTATTGTTTAAAACAGAATTATCATCTTCCTGAGAAAACTCATTGATCCAAGATTCATTGAACTCTACATTTTTATAATGAAAGTTACAATGTTTCAAGTAACAAAGAGCTTCCTGGACATGCATTGAGTCAACATACTGATAATCATAATGACCTTTGTATGTCAGTTTACGCTTTAACTTAACAGGTAACAAAGACCCTTCCATATTACTACGTGGTAGCATACTGCAGGTTTCAACAACATTTGCAGGGACACAAATAACAGGACCATGCACTCCATTTTGTCCACCTTTGGGCAAAGCCAACATTTTCATAAACGGAATATGTAATGCTATTAAATGTTGTTCCAAGCTATTCAAGCATGCCAACTGAGGTGGGATATCATCAACAGTCAAATTATTGCATGAACTTTCTGGAGGCATTTGACCTTTGCTAATTTTGTTATGACAACAATAACAGATATACAACTTATTTCGACAGGTTTTGAGATTGCATGGTGATATGCACGCATCATTGCATATATGTATATAATCATGACTTATACATCTATCTGCGATTAAAGACATTTCTTTAGTTTTCCTGTAGGAATCTTTGCGACAATTCAACACCTGATGTTTGAATAACAACCGAAAGCACACGCAACACACAAAATTGGGCCCCTCTTTTACTTTGTCCAAAAACTTCTCAACAACAAAATCAAACTCCTTTGACTTTATCTTAATGTCCTGTCTTTTTAGCTCTACAAGTGATTTTATGTGGATCTGATGTTGTGGATTAAGGTATTGCTTTCTACTTAAGTATTTAACTTTTTCGCGATGTTTTTCATCAGTATTATATTTCTTAACGCTTATTTCCTTAACCTTTTCGCGATGTTTTTCATCAGTATTATATTTCTTAAAGCTGATTTCCTTTACTTTTTCACGATGCATTTTGTCTTGATTATATTTAGTAATGCTGATTTTCTTTTGGTTTCTTTGGTAAGTCTCATCATCCCAATATTTATTTCTGATCCAAAGTTTTTTTTGTTCTCTGTATAGCAAATTTCTCGTATACACATTTCTTTTATTGGATTTAAATTTTTCTCTATATACCATTTCAGATCTATATTTAATGGTTTTTCTCTGATCCTTTTTCTGTCTTAAATACATAGAAAAACTGTATTTTGCTTTACCGCATAAAACAATTTGCTTTGCATTTTGCTGGACTTGTGTCGATCTTGTATGAATGTGTTGTGTCTTTAACGAAGAATTTTCTTCACAAAGTGCAAAGCAAGAGTCTTTATCACCTTGCTTTGCACAAATAACAACGTCAAAATGCTCATCACACTTCTGCAAATATATAGCTTCAGTCAAATGACTACTATTTGAATTATATTTTGTCCACTGAGTGCCATTAAATACATATATATCCAGTCCTAACATATTGGCGGCAGAATTAAACTCAATTTCAGTAGCACAGTGACCCACGTACTTCATCTGTGACTGGTTAACATATTCTGTCACAGAAGCAAAACCTTTTTCCAAATATTTTTCACATTCTTCTTTGTTATTGGTCATGTGTGAAATAACAGCGAGTCTAATTTTACGGTGATTTCTTTCAGAACCACTAAGTGCATAGGCTACAGCTCTGAAAAAACTGTTCCCATCATTTATAATATTTTTAGTCTTGCACACATTTCCCAAAGGCCCACGCAATGTTACGTTTTGAAAATTATGTTCTGCAAAGTCTATTTTTAAATTCTTACACAGAGTTTTAGCAGTAAATTCAGAGATGGGAGTAAATAGTGAAATATATTGGAAATCTTGTAAATTACCCACGCACTCGTCTTCAATGGAATTCTCAGTTTTTACTATCTTTATAGGCGCAATTTTTTGTCCTGTTTTAGCTTGCCTAGTTTTATATTCACCAGAAACATCTCTATTCATGCAATAACCATAACATGTTTGTGACTGAGGCTGCTTCACACAAGTAACCGTCTCATAATGATTACCGCTAATATTTTGTAAATAGAGACCATGATTAGACAAACTACTCAAAGAACAGTATTCAAGCCATTTATCATCACAAAATGTGAAAATATTAACACCAAAATAATCAGCTGCAGCTTGAATCTCTACTTCAGTTGCCCAACTGCCAACATATTGCATCCTTGAATCGGCAATGTATTGTGATATGGAAGAATACTCACTTCTTAAAATACTATCATACATGTGAGAATTCCTTTGTAACCAGTTTACAACAGCAAGCCTAATTTTGCGATGATTTTTCTGGGTGCCACTGATGGCTTGACTAAGTGCTCTAAAAAAGCAGTTTCCATCTGCAACAATTTTTTCTATCATACACGGAACACCCAGTTCTCCGGCCACACAAGATACAGAATTTACCTCTTGATAGTCCACACTCAACTTTCCACATAGTGACCGTGCAATGTCTTCAGAAACAGGGTTAAAATACAACACCTTACTTTGGACACCAGTAACAACTACATCATCATCATCCATGTCTGACATGTCAAGTTGGGATGAATGTCCTACACAAGAATCGTCCTGCATATCAACACTTGTAAAGGTCTGATCAAAAACACCACTGCTCTCTGGAACAGCAGCTCCATGTTCAGATGGAATTTTACTGGTGTCAATCTGAACAATATGAACTCCACTGATCTCAAATAATTGGGGAGTATCATTCAGTTCACCGCAAAATCTTTTAATGTACAAAAAGACATCATCAAGAGTATTGAAGTAAAGGACAACACTTTTTCCATTTTCATGTACCATACCGTCGGTGTTACGTGCATGAGAGTCTACAACAGCATAACGTCCATTATAACTAATAAGGGCACAAGTACTGCCACTTATTGTAATAAAGCTGGTTTCATATTTTGCACACATCTTACTGAGTCCATCCCAAAGACTAGTGTGTACACCTGCATCAATAAACTGTCCTTGCAGTACATCCACATCTCCAGCAACATAGTCCCCATAATCATACTCAAAACTTTGCCCATCAACAGATATCTTTTTAGGCAAGTCTGGAACAGACAGAAGCTCACTTCCACCACTGATTAAATTGTTATCACGCAAAAATGTATATAGCTCATCACCCAAAATAACTACATCATCCAATATGTCAGCATTCCACGAAAAAACGCTGTCCAATGTGTGCTTTGTTAAAGCAACAGCACTTATGGCTGCACACTGAAGTCCAACATATTTAAACTGATCATCACCCTGATGAAACGATCCACTGAGTGATGCAACATGGCTACTTGCACAATGGCTGACAGCACTGACTGCTGCACATGTCTGCACATTACTGTTAATCTCTTGTACAGTAATGGCAGAGATGCCGTACTCGGTTGCATTTAGTAATTTCCTGAGGTTAATAAAGTGAATCAATAAATCATTTAAACATGTGTTAAACACGACTACCGACGTACCGGATTCTGATGCTAACCCCTGTGAATTCCGTGTTCCACAGTCCACAACAACAAAGTAGTCTCCATGCTGGATTACCAAGGTAATTGCACCATGAAGATTAAAGATACACATTCCATCTCTCAACAAGTACTTATTTAGTCTTTCATACAGTTCCTCCTCCTGCTGAAAATTAAATGTCCCAAACACCATGCTACCAGTTACTACTTTCCACTTCCTACCAAAAATAGTCTGATCTTCAACCAGCTTGCACAACTCTGGCTTTGGGCCTCTGTGTGGTCTTTCTACAGCAATATATTCCGCCAACTTCTGACCTACTACACCGACTTCATCTACATTCGACGTCTTCCAGGTACAAATGGGAGAAATGTGGTGTTTTATCGCTGCTACAACACTACATGACATTAATGTATGACGACTACATGGATTACTACCAAAAAATGTCCCTGGAACAAGAGGCAGTGGAAGCTCCGTTGAACACCTGCAAGGAAGAGGGTTAACAGCCTGACCTTTGGGCGATGTCTGAGTGCACTGGAAATCCCCCATCTCCTCAGGCATCTGGAATGGAAATATGAAAAACATGAGATTTGTACATTCTTATTTAGTAAAGGCCCTTCCCCAAATCTGATTTAATCTGCAGAACTGAAACCAACAACTATTTCAATCAAATAAAAAAAAGAATACACATTGAACTAATGTTTCATTTAAGTCTGTTTTATACAAGATATTTATGTAAACCAGAAACATTATTTAAGACTATTGTAGTGAAATTCCTCTACAATATAGATGGGTTTTAGCAAAGTCTAATGGTTGCCTACAAATATGACAGGAAACTTGAAATTTCCCTCAGTCTAATTTTGCTACAGCAAGTCCCACATTCTACTTCTCTTTCAAAAGTCATTATGAAGTATATTACAAAGCTTACTGAGAAATAATTATGTTATGTTAAATGAAAAAAAAATAGTTTTTCACACTATGTATCGTTAATCACTCCTATAAACCTTTTGACTTTACAGCAAATGGTCTTTTGACTCATGATAGTCCAGTTAATGATTAATTACTAATTTAATTCATTTAGAAATTAATTCATTGTGAGCAATCAATTAATAGCTTGATTCTTAATTGTTAAGTTAAACTGTTACTAAATATGTCCCTAAAGGGTTAGGGTTAGGTTAGGGTTAAATGTCTCGATGGGGTTAGGGTTAGGGTTAGGGTTAGGTTTTTATAGCTGAAGCAGCCTCCCACTAGGGGAGACCGACTGCACTCTCCGCCCTGCCGTTCATCTGAGAGCCCAGGCCTTTATATATACTTGGGTTCGCCTTTGTTATATAGGTAATAAATCTTTTTTCATTTACCCTCAGCGTCCCTTACTTCCTTTTAATTGGTTTTCTTCCGAATTTGGTTTGTGTGCACTCTTAATTTAGGTTGCTTTCCTTCTTAGGTTTCTGTTTCCCCTCTTTGTTTTTATTTTAGTTGCGCTTCGTACCTCTAGATCGTTTCTTTTGTTTCCTCTAGGCATCAGAGTTCGTTACTTTTGTTTCCCTCTGGTATTCTTTCCTGTTTCCTTTGACGACGTTTCGAACTTTTTTGTTCTTCCTCAGGTCATTTCCCTTCTGTAGCGTCTTAATTTAGATTAGGCACCCCCTGTTCTGTTCTGTTCTTCCTTATATGTGTTTCCCTCTGTCCTTCTTTTAGGTTTCTGGCTGTCCTTCTCTTAGGTTTGCTCCCTTTTATAAGTTTCCCTTCAACCATATTCCTTATTTTAGGTTTATAATTTAAATTCATTTTAGTTTTCCTTCTTTTAGGTTTATGCTCCATATTAGGGTTAGGGATGGGAGGGGGGAGGAGGGAGGGGGGTTAGGGTTAGGGTTAACATCATCAGGGAGAGGAATTAGGGTTAAGGCCCAGGCTCCCAGACTAATAGGCAGGAGGACCTGGCAAGGTAGGGTTTTATAGCTGAAGCAGCCTCCCACTAGGGGAGACCGACTGCACTCTCCGCCCTGCCGTTCATCTGAGAGCCCAGGCCTTTATATATACTTGGGTTCGCCTTTGTTATATAGGTAATAAATCTTTTTTCATTTACCCTCAGCGTCCCTTACTTCCTTTTAATTGGTTTTCTTCCGAATTTGGTTTGTGTGCACTCTTAATTTAGGTTGCTTTCCTTCTTAGGTTTCTGTTTCCCCTCTTTGTTTTTATTTTAGTTGCGCTTCGTACCTCTAGATCGTTTCTTTTGTTTCCTCTAGGCATCAGAGTTCGTTACTTTTGTTTCCCTCTGGTATTCTTTCCTGTTTCCTTTGACGACGTTTCGAACTTTTTTGTTCTTCCTCAGGTCATTTCCCTTCTGTAGCGTCTTAATTTAGATTAGGCACCCCCTGTTCTGTTCTGTTCTTCCTTATATGTGTTTCCCTCTGTCCTTCTTTTAGGTTTCTGGCTGTCCTTCTCTTAGGTTTGCTCCCTTTTATAAGTTTCCCTTCAACCATATTCCTTATTTTAGGTTTATAATTTAAATTCATTTTAGTTTTCCTTCTTTTAGGTTTATGCTCCATATTAGGGTTAGGGATGGGAGGGGGGAGGAGGGAGGGGGGTTAGGGTTAGGGTTAACATCATCAGGGAGAGGAATTAGGGTTAAGGCCCAGGCTCCCAGACTAATAGGCAGGAGGACCTGGCAAGGTAGGGTTTTATAGCTGAAGCAGCCTCCCACTAGGGGAGACCGACTGCACTCTCCGCCCTGCCGTTCATCTGAGAGCCCAGGCCTTTATATATACTTGGGTTCGCCTTTGTTATATAGGTAATAAATCTTTTTTCATTTACCCTCAGCGTCCCTTACTTCCTTTTAATTGGTTTTCTTCCGAATTTGGTTTGTGTGCACTCTTAATTTAGGTTGCTTTCCTTCTTAGGTTTCTGTTTCCCCTCTTTGTTTTTATTTTAGTTGCGCTTCGTACCTCTAGATCGTTTCTTTTGTTTCCTCTAGGCATCAGAGTTCGTTACTTTTGTTTCCCTCTGGTATTCTTTCCTGTTTCCTTTGACGACGTTTCGAACTTTTTTGTTCTTCCTCAGGTCATTTCCCTTCTGTAGCGTCTTAATTTAGATTAGGCACCCCCTGTTCTGTTCTGTTCTTCCTTATATGTGTTTCCCTCTGTCCTTCTTTTAGGTTTCTGGCTGTCCTTCTCTTAGGTTTGCTCCCTTTTATAAGTTTCCCTTCAACCATATTCCTTATTTTAGGTTTATAATTTAAATTCATTTTAGTTTTCCTTCTTTTAGGTTTATGCTCCATATTAGGGTTAGGGATGGGAGGGGGAGGAGGGAGGGGGGTTAGGGTTAGGGTTAACATCATCAGGGAGAGGAATTAGGGTTAAGGCCCAGGCTCCCAGACTAATAGGCAGGAGGACCTGGCAAGGTAGGGTTTTATAGCTGAAGCAGCCTCCCACTAGGGGAGACCGACTGCACTCTCCGCCCTGCCGTTCATCTGAGAGCCCAGGCCTTTATATATACTTGGGTTCGCCTTTGTTATATAGGTAATAAATCTTTTTTCATTTACCCTCAGCGTCCCTTAGGGTTAGGGTTAGGGTTAGGGTTAGGGTTAGGGTTAGGGTTAGGGTTAGGGTTAGGGTTAGGGTTAGGGTTAGGGTTAGGGTTAGGGTTAGGGTTAGGGTTAGGGTTAGGGTTAGGGTTAGGGTTAGGGTTGAGCGCTGAGACAGTCTCCCCTAAGGGAGACTGAAGGCACGGGCCATCCTGCTGTTCATCAGTGGGCTCGGCTCTTATATAGGTCCTTTCGCCCTAGATAATTTATAGTCCTTTTGCTTTTCCTCTTTCCGTTAATTAGGTTCAAATTAGTTTTGCATGCTCCTTTGTTTCCCTTGTTTCCCCTTAGACGACGTTTCGAGTTCTGTTCGCTCTTCTTCAGGTCTTTTGTTTATATATTTTCCCTTCTCATTTTCTTTACCTTACCTTTTTCTTACCTTTTCTTTACCCTACCTGTTAATTTATGGCTTAATTTAGTTTAGGCACCCCCTGTTCTGTTCCGTTCTTTCGGTTTTATATATTCCTTCTGCCGATATTAGCTTCCATTCTACAATATTAGGTTAGTTATATATTCCTTCTGCCAATGATGTGCGTACATGCTATCAATATTAGGTTAGTTATATATTCCTTCTGCCAATGATGTGCGTACATGCTATCAATATTAACCAAATTAGGGTTGGGATTGGGGTTAGGTTTAGGGTTAGAGAGTGGGGAGGGGGGAGGGTGGGTAGGCAGTCGCCAGGGATGAGGATTAGGGTTAACCAGAGCCCACTGACTAATAGGACAGGAGGCACTGGCAAGGTAGGGTTGAGCGCTGAGACAGTCTCCCCTAAGGGAGACTGAAGGCACGGGCCATCCTGCTGTTCATCAGTGGGCTCGGCTCTTATATAGGTCCTTTCGCCCTAGATAATTTATAGTCCTTTTGCTTTTCCTCTTTCCGTTAATTAGGTTCAAATTAGTTTTGCATGCTCCTTTGTTTCCCTTGTTTCCCCTTAGACGACGTTTCGAGTTCTGTTCGCTCTTCTTCAGGTCTTTTGTTTATATATTTTCCCTTCTCATTTTCTTTACCTTACCTTTTTCTTACCTTTTCTTTACCCTACCTGTTAATTTATGGCTTAATTTAGTTTAGGCACCCCCTGTTCTGTTCCGTTCTTTCGGTTTTATATATTCCTTCTGCCGATATTAGCTTCCATTCTACAATATTAGGTTAGTTATATATTCCTTCTGCCAATGATGTGCGTACATGCTATCAATATTAGGTTAGTTATATATTCCTTCTGCCAATGATGTGCGTACATGCTATCAATATTAACCAAATTAGGGTTGGGATTGGGGTTAGGTTTAGGGTTAGAGAGTGGGGAGGGGGGAGGGTGGGTAGGCAGTCGCCAGGGATGAGGATTAGGGTTAACCAGAGCCCACTGACTAATAGGACAGGAGGCACTGGCAAGGTAGGGTTGAGCGCTGAGACAGTCTCCCCTAAGGGAGACTGAAGGCACGGGCCATCCTGCTGTTCATCAGTGGGCTCGGCTCTTATATAGGTCCTTTCGCCCTAGATAATTTATAGTCCTTTTGCTTTTCCTCTTTCCGTTAATTAGGTTCAAATTAGTTTTGCATGCTCCTTTGTTTCCCTTGTTTCCCCTTAGACGACGTTTCGAGTTCTGTTCGCTCTTCTTCAGGTCTTTTGTTTATATATTTTCCCTTCTCATTTTCTTTACCTTACCTTTTTCTTACCTTTTCTTTACCCTACCTGTTAATTTATGGCTTAATTTAGTTTAGGCACCCCCTGTTCTGTTCCGTTCTTTCGGTTTTATATATTCCTTCTGCCGATATTAGCTTCCATTCTACAATATTAGGTTAGTTATATATTCCTTCTGCCAATGATGTGCGTACATGCTATCAATATTAGGTTAGTTATATATTCCTTCTGCCAATGATGTGCGTACATGCTATCAATATTAACCAAATTAGGGTTGGGATTGGGGTTAGGTTTAGGGTTAGAGAGTGGGGAGGGGGGAGGGTGGGTAGGCAGTCGCCAGGGATGAGGATTAGGGTTAACCAGAGCCCACTGACTAATAGGACAGGAGGCACTGGCAAGGTAGGGTTGAGC
This sequence comes from Fundulus diaphanus, assembly GCA_037039145.1. NCBI lineage: Eukaryota > Metazoa > Chordata > Actinopteri > Cyprinodontiformes > Fundulidae > Fundulus > Fundulus diaphanus. The sequence continues at coordinate 44,500,451 of CM073143.1, forward strand.
GCTGAGACAGTCTCCCCTAAGGGAGACTGAAGGCACGGGCCATCCTGCTGTTCATCAGTGGGCTCGGCTCTTATATAGGTCCTTTCGCCCTAGATAATTTATAGTCCTTTTGCTTTTCCTCTTTCCGTTAATTAGGTTCAAATTAGTTTTGCATGCTCCTTTGTTTCCCTTGTTTCCCCTTAGACGACGTTTCGAGTTCTGTTCGCTCTTCTTCAGGTCTTTTGTTTATATATTTTCCCTTCTCATTTTCTTTACCTTACCTTTTTCTTACCTTTTCTTTACCCTACCTGTTAATTTATGGCTTAATTTAGTTTAGGCACCCCCTGTTCTGTTCCGTTCTTTCGGTTTTATATATTCCTTCTGCCGATATTAGCTTCCATTCTACAATATTAGGTTAGTTATATATTCCTTCTGCCAATGATGTGCGTACATGCTATCAATATTAGGTTAGTTATATATTCCTTCTGCCAATGATGTGCGTACATGCTATCAATATTAACCAAATTAGGGTTGGGATTGGGGTTAGGTTTAGGGTTAGAGAGTGGGGAGGGGGGAGGGTGGGTAGGCAGTCGCCAGGGATGAGGATTAGGGTTAACCAGAGCCCACTGACTAATAGGACAGGAGGCACTGGCAAGGTAGGGTTGAGCGCTGAGACAGTCTCCCCTAAGGGAGACTGAAGGCACGGGCCATCCTGCTGTTCATCAGTGGGCTCGGCTCTTATATAGGTCCTTTCGCCCTAGATAATTTATAGTCCTTTTGCTTTTCCTCTTTCCGTTAATTAGGTTCAAATTAGTTTTGCATGCTCCTTTGTTTCCCTTGTTTCCCCTTAGACGACGTTTCGAGTTCTGTTCGCTCTTCTTCAGGTCTTTTGTTTATATATTTTCCCTTCTCATTTTCTTTACCTTACCTTTTTCTTACCTTTTCTTTACCCTACCTGTTAATTTATGGCTTAATTTAGTTTAGGCACCCCCTGTTCTGTTCCGTTCTTTCGGTTTTATATATTCCTTCTGCCGATATTAGCTTCCATTCTACAATATTAGGTTAGTTATATATTCCTTCTGCCAATGATGTGCGTACATGCTATCAATATTAGGTTAGTTATATATTCCTTCTGCCAATGATGTGCGTACATGCTATCAATATTAACCAAATTAGGGTTGGGATTGGGGTTAGGTTTAGGGTTAGAGAGTGGGGAGGGGGGAGGGTGGGTAGGCAGTCGCCAGGGATGAGGATTAGGGTTAACCAGAGCCCACTGACTAATAGGACAGGAGGCACTGGCAAGGTAGGGTTGAGCGCTGAGACAGTCTCCCCTAAGGGAGACTGAAGGCACGGGCCATCCTGCTGTTCATCAGTGGGCTCGGCTCTTATATAGGTCCTTTCGCCCTAGATAATTTATAGTCCTTTTGCTTTTCCTCTTTCCGTTAATTAGGTTCAAATTAGTTTTGCATGCTCCTTTGTTTCCCTTGTTTCCCCTTAGACGACGTTTCGAGTTCTGTTCGCTCTTCTTCAGGTCTTTTGTTTATATATTTTCCCTTCTCATTTTCTTTACCTTACCTTTTTCTTACCTTTTCTTTACCCTACCTGTTAATTTATGGCTTAATTTAGTTTAGGCACCCCCTGTTCTGTTCCGTTCTTTCGGTTTTATATATTCCTTCTGCCGATATTAGCTTCCATTCTACAATATTAGGTTAGTTATATATTCCTTCTGCCAATGATGTGCGTACATGCTATCAATATTAGGTTAGTTATATATTCCTTCTGCCAATGATGTGCGTACATGCTATCAATATTAACCAAATTAGGGTTGGGATTGGGGTTAGGTTTAGGGTTAGAGAGTGGGGAGGGGGGAGGGTGGGTAGGCAGTCGCCAGGGATGAGGATTAGGGTTAACCAGAGCCCACTGACTAATAGGACAGGAGGCACTGGCAAGGTAGGGTTGAGCGCTGAGACAGTCTCCCCTAAGGGAGACTGAAGGCACGGGCCATCCTGCTGTTCATCAGTGGGCTCGGCTCTTATATAGGTCCTTTCGCCCTAGATAATTTATAGTCCTTTTGCTTTTCCTCTTTCCGTTAATTAGGTTCAAATTAGTTTTGCATGCTCCTTTGTTTCCCTTGTTTCCCCTTAGACGACGTTTCGAGTTCTGTTCGCTCTTCTTCAGGTCTTTTGTTTATATATTTTCCCTTCTCATTTTCTTTACCTTACCTTTTTCTTACCTTTTCTTTACCCTACCTGTTAATTTATGGCTTAATTTAGTTTAGGCACCCCCTGTTCTGTTCCGTTCTTTCGGTTTTATATATTCCTTCTGCCGATATTAGCTTCCATTCTACAATATTAGGTTAGTTATATATTCCTTCTGCCAATGATGTGCGTACATGCTATCAATATTAGGTTAGTTATATATTCCTTCTGCCAATGATGTGCGTACATGCTATCAATATTAACCAAATTAGGGTTGGGATTGGGGTTAGGTTTAGGGTTAGAGAGTGGGGAGGGGGGAGGGTGGGTAGGCAGTCGCCAGGGATGAGGATTAGGGTTAACCAGAGCCCACTGACTAATAGGACAGGAGGCACTGGCAAGGTAGGGTTGAGCGCTGAGACAGTCTCCCCTAAGGGAGACTGAAGGCACGGGCCATCCTGCTGTTCATCAGTGGGCTCGGCTCTTATATAGGTCCTTTCGCCCTAGATAATTTATAGTCCTTTTGCTTTTCCTCTTTCCGTTAATTAGGTTCAAATTAGTTTTGCATGCTCCTTTGTTTCCCTTGTTTCCCCTTAGACGACGTTTCGAGTTCTGTTCGCTCTTCTTCAGGTCTTTTGTTTATATATTTTCCCTTCTCATTTTCTTTACCTTACCTTTTTCTTACCTTTTCTTTACCCTACCTGTTAATTTATGGCTTAATTTAGTTTAGGCACCCCCTGTTCTGTTCCGTTCTTTCGGTTTTATATATTCCTTCTGCCGATATTAGCTTCCATTCTACAATATTAGGTTAGTTATATATTCCTTCTGCCAATGATGTGCGTACATGCTATCAATATTAGGTTAGTTATATATTCCTTCTGCCAATGATGTGCGTACATGCTATCAATATTAACCAAATTAGGGTTGGGATTGGGGTTAGGTTTAGGGTTAGAGAGTGGGGAGGGGGGAGGGTGGGTAGGCAGTCGCCAGGGATGAGGATTAGGGTTAACCAGAGCCCACTGACTAATAGGACAGGAGGCACTGGCAAGGTAGGGTTGAGCGCTGAGACAGTCTCCCCTAAGGGAGACTGAAGGCACGGGCCATCCTGCTGTTCATCAGTGGGCTCGGCTCTTATATAGGTCCTTTCGCCCTAGATAATTTATAGTCCTTTTGCTTTTCCTCTTTCCGTTAATTAGGTTCAAATTAGTTTTGCATGCTCCTTTGTTTCCCTTGTTTCCCCTTAGACGACGTTTCGAGTTCTGTTCGCTCTTCTTCAGGTCTTTTGTTTATATATTTTCCCTTCTCATTTTCTTTACCTTACCTTTTTCTTACCTTTTCTTTACCCTACCTGTTAATTTATGGCTTAATTTAGTTTAGGCACCCCCTGTTCTGTTCCGTTCTTTCGGTTTTATATATTCCTTCTGCCGATATTAGCTTCCATTCTACAATATTAGGTTAGTTATATATTCCTTCTGCCAATGATGTGCGTACATGCTATCAATATTAGGTTAGTTATATATTCCTTCTGCCAATGATGTGCGTACATGCTATCAATATTAACCAAATTAGGGTTGGGATTGGGGTTAGGTTTAGGGTTAGAGAGTGGGGAGGGGGGAGGGTGGGTAGGCAGTCGCCAGGGATGAGGATTAGGGTTAACCAGAGCCCACTGACTAATAGGACAGGAGGCACTGGCAAGGTAGGGTTGAGCGCTGAGACAGTCTCCCCTAAGGGAGACTGAAGGCACGGGCCATCCTGCTGTTCATCAGTGGGCTCGGCTCTTATATAGGTCCTTTCGCCCTAGATAATTTATAGTCCTTTTGCTTTTCCTCTTTCCGTTAATTAGGTTCAAATTAGTTTTGCATGCTCCTTTGTTTCCCTTGTTTCCCCTTAGACGACGTTTCGAGTTCTGTTCGCTCTTCTTCAGGTCTTTTGTTTATATATTTTCCCTTCTCATTTTCTTTACCTTACCTTTTTCTTACCTTTTCTTTACCCTACCTGTTAATTTATGGCTTAATTTAGTTTAGGCACCCCCTGTTCTGTTCCGTTCTTTCGGTTTTATATATTCCTTCTGCCGATATTAGCTTCCATTCTACAATATTAGGTTAGTTATATATTCCTTCTGCCAATGATGTGCGTACATGCTATCAATATTAGGTTAGTTATATATTCCTTCTGCCAATGATGTGCGTACATGCTATCAATATTAACCAAATTAGGGTTGGGATTGGGGTTAGGTTTAGGGTTAGAGAGTGGGGAGGGGGGAGGGTGGGTAGGCAGTCGCCAGGGATGAGGATTAGGGTTAACCAGAGCCCACTGACTAATAGGACAGGAGGCACTGGCAAGGTAGGGTTGAGCGCTGAGACAGTCTCCCCTAAGGGAGACTGAAGGCACGGGCCATCCTGCTGTTCATCAGTGGGCTCGGCTCTTATATAGGTCCTTTCGCCCTAGATAATTTATAGTCCTTTTGCTTTTCCTCTTTCCGTTAATTAGGTTCAAATTAGTTTTGCATGCTCCTTTGTTTCCCTTGTTTCCCCTTAGACGACGTTTCGAGTTCTGTTCGCTCTTCTTCAGGTCTTTTGTTTATATATTTTCCCTTCTCATTTTCTTTACCTTACCTTTTTCTTACCTTTTCTTTACCCTACCTGTTAATTTATGGCTTAATTTAGTTTAGGCACCCCCTGTTCTGTTCCGTTCTTTCGGTTTTATATATTCCTTCTGCCGATATTAGCTTCCATTCTACAATATTAGGTTAGTTATATATTCCTTCTGCCAATGATGTGCGTACATGCTATCAATATTAGGTTAGTTATATATTCCTTCTGCCAATGATGTGCGTACATGCTATCAATATTAACCAAATTAGGGTTGGGATTGGGGTTAGGTTTAGGGTTAGAGAGTGGGGAGGGGGGAGGGTGGGTAGGCAGTCGCCAGGGATGAGGATTAGGGTTAACCAGAGCCCACTGACTAATAGGACAGGAGGCACTGGCAAGGTAGGGTTGAGCGCTGAGACAGTCTCCCCTAAGGGAGACTGAAGGCACGGGCCATCCTGCTGTTCATCAGTGGGCTCGGCTCTTATATAGGTCCTTTCGCCCTAGATAATTTATAGTCCTTTTGCTTTTCCTCTTTCCGTTAATTAGGTTCAAATTAGTTTTGCATGCTCCTTTGTTTCCCTTGTTTCCCCTTAGACGACGTTTCGAGTTCTGTTCGCTCTTCTTCAGGTCTTTTGTTTATATATTTTCCCTTCTCATTTTCTTTACCTTACCTTTTTCTTACCTTTTCTTTACCCTACCTGTTAATTTATGGCTTAATTTAGTTTAGGCACCCCCTGTTCTGTTCCGTTCTTTCGGTTTTATATATTCCTTCTGCCGATATTAGCTTCCATTCTACAATATTAGGTTAGTTATATATTCCTTCTGCCAATGATGTGCGTACATGCTATCAATATTAGGTTAGTTATATATTCCTTCTGCCAATGATGTGCGTACATGCTATCAATATTAACCAAATTAGGGTTGGGATTGGGGTTAGGTTTAGGGTTAGAGAGTGGGGAGGGGGGAGGGTGGGTAGGCAGTCGCCAGGGATGAGGATTAGGGTTAACCAGAGCCCACTGACTAATAGGACAGGAGGCACTGGCAAGGTAGGGTTGAGCGCTGAGACAGTCTCCCCTAAGGGAGACTGAAGGCACGGGCCATCCTGCTGTTCATCAGGGTTAGGGTTAGGGTTAGGGTTAGGGTTAGGGTTAGGGTTAGGGTTAGGGTTAGGGTTAGGGTTAGGGTTAGGGTTAGGGTTAGGGTTAGGGTTAGGGTTAGGGTTAGGGTTAGGGTTAGGGTTAGGGTTAGGGTGGGGTTAGGGTTAGGGTTAGGGTTAGGGTTAGGGTTAGGGTTAGGGTTAGGGTTAGGGTTAGGGTTAGGGTTAGGGTTAGGGTTAGGGTTAGGGTTAGGGTTAGGGTTAGGGTTAGGGTTAGGGTTAGGGTTAGGGTTAGGGTTAGGGTTAGGGTTAGGGTTAGGGTTAGGGTTAGGGTTAGGGTTAGGGTTAGGGTTAGGGTTAGGGTTAGGGTTAGGGTTAGGGTTAGGGTTAGGGTTAGGGTTAGGGTTAGGGTTAGGGTTAGGGTTAGGGTTAGGGTTAGGGTTAGGGTTAGGGTTAGGGTTAGGGTTAGGGTTAGGGTTAGGGTTAGGGTTAGGGTTAGGGTTAGGGTTAGGGTTAGGGTTAGGGTTAGGGTTAGGGTTAGGGTTAGGGTTAGGGTTAGGGTTAGGGTTAGGGTTAGGGTTAGGGTTAGGGTTAGGGTTAGGGTTAGGGTTAGGGTTAGGGTTAGGGTTAGGGTTAGGGTTAGGGTTAGGGTTAGGGTTAGGGTTAGGGTTAGGGTTAGGGTTAGGGTTAGGGTTAGGGTTAGGGTTAGGGTTAGGGTTAGGGTTAGGGTTAGGGTTAGGGTTAGGGTTAGGGTTAGGGTTAGGGTTAGGGTTAGGGTTAGGGTTAGGGTTAGGGTTAGGGTTAGGGTTAGGGTTAGGGTTAGGGTTAGGGTTAGGGTTAGGGTTAGGGTTAGGGTTAGGGTTAGGGTTAGGGTTAGGGTTAGGGTTAGGGTTAGGGTTAGGGTTAGGGTTAGGGTTAGGGTTAGGGTTAGGGTTAGGGTTAGGGTTAGGGTTAGGGTTAGGGTTAGGGTTAGGGTTAGGGTTAGGGTTAGGGTTAGGGTTAGGGTTAGGGTTAGGGTTAGGGTTAGGGTTAGGGTTAGGGTTAGGGTTAGGGTTAGGGTTAGGGTTAGGGTTAGGGTTAGGGTTAGGGTTAGGGTTAGGGTTAGGGTTAGGGTTAGGGTTAGGGTTAGGGTTAGGGTTAGGGTTAGGGTTAGGGTTAGGGTTAGGGTTAGGGTTAGGGTTAGGGTTAGGGTTAGGGTTAGGGTTAGGGTTAGGGTTAGGGTTAGGGTTAGGGTTAGGGTTAGGGTTAGGGTTAGGGTTAGGGTTAGGGTTAGGGTTAGGGTTAGGGTTAGGGTTAGGGTTAGGGTTAGGGTTAGGGTTAGGGTTAGGGTTAGGGTTAGGGTTAGGGTTAGGGTTAGGGTTAGGGTTAGGGTTAGGGTTAGGGTTAGGGTTAGGGTTAGGGTTAGGGTTAGGGTTAGGGTTAGGGTTAGGGTTAGGGTTAGGGTTAGGGTTAGGGTTAGGGTTAGGGTTAGGGTTAGGGTTAGGGTTAGGGTTAGGGTTAGGGTTAGGGTTAGGGTTAGGGTTAGGGTTAGGGTTAGGGTTAGGGTTAGGGTTAGGGTTAGGGTTAGGGTTAGGGTTAGGGTTAGGGTTAGGGTTAGGGTTAGGGTTAGGGTTAGGGTTAGGGTTAGGGTTAGGGTTAGGGTTAGGGTTAGGGTTAGGGTTAGGGTTAGGGTTAGGGTTAGGGTTAGGGTTAGGGTTAGGGTTAGGGTTAGGGTTAGGGTTAGGGTTAGGGTTAGGGTTAGGGTTAGGGTTAGGGTTAGGGTTAGGGTTAGGGTTAGGGTTAGGGTTAGGGTTAGGGTTAGGGTTAGGGTTAGGGTTAGGGTTAGGGTTAGGGTTAGGGTTAGGGTTAGGGTTAGGGTTAGGGTTAGGGTTAGGGTTAGGGTTAGGGTTAGGGTTAGGGTTAGGGTTAGGGTTAGGGTTAGGGTTAGGGTTAGGGTTAGGGTTAGGGTTAGGGTTAGGGTTAGGGTTAGGGTTAGGGTTAGGGTTAGGGTTAGGGTTAGGGTTAGGGTTAGGGTTAGGGTTAGGGTTAGGGTTAGGGTTAGGGTTAGGGTTAGGGTTAGGGTTAGGGTTAGGGTTAGGGTTAGGGTTAGGGTTAGGGTTAGGGTTAGGGTTAGGGTTAGGGTTAGGGTTAGGGTTAGGGTTAGGGTTAGGGTTAGGGTTAGGGTTAGGGTTAGGGTTAGGGTTAGGGTTAGGGTTAGGGTTAGGGTTAGGGTTAGGGTTAGGGTTTGGGTTAGGGTTAGGGTTAGGGTTAGGGTTAGGGTTAGGGTTAGGGTTAGGGTTAGGGTTAGGGTTAGGGTTAGGGTTAGGGTTAGGGTTAGGGTTAGGGTTAGGGTTAGGGTTAGGGTTAGGGTTAGGGTTAGGGTTAGGGTTAGGGTTAGGGTTAGGGTTAGGGTTAGGGTTAGGGTTAGGGTTAGGGTTAGGGTTAGGGTTAGGGTTAGGGTTAGGGTTAGGGTTAGGGTTAGGGTTAGGGTTAGGGTTAGGGTTAGGGTTAGGGTTAGGGTTAGGGTTAGGGGTTAGGGTTAGGGTTAGGGTTAGGGTTAGGGTTAGGGTTAGGGTTAGGGTTAGGGTTAGGGTTAGGGTTAGGGTTAGGGTTAGGGTTAGGGTTAGGGTTAGGGTTAGGGTTAGGGTTAGGGTTAGGGTTAGGGTTAGGGTTAGGGTTAGGGTTAGGGTTAGGGTTAGGGTTAGGGTTAGGGTTAGGGTTAGGGTTAGGGTTAGGGTTAGGGTTAGGGTTGGGTAGGGTTAGGGTTAGGGTTAGGGTTAGGGGTTAGGGTTAGGGTTAGGGTTAGGGTTAGGGTTAGGGTTAGGGTTAGGGTTAGGGTTAGGGTTAGGGTTAGGGTTAGGGTTAGGGTTAGGGTTAGGGTTAGGGTTAGGGTTAGGGTTAGGGTTAGGGTTAGGGTTAGGGTTAGGGTTAGGGTTAGGGTTAGGGTTAGGGTTAGGTTAGGGTTAGGGTTAGGGTTAGGTTAGGGTTAGGGTTAGGGTTAGGGTTAGGGTTAGGGTTAGGGTTAGGGTTAGGGTTAGGGTTAGGGTTAGGGTTAGGGTTAGGGTTAGGGTTAGGGTTA